>JAZAVI010000173.1:20000-25000 GCA_036326025.1 Chrosomus eos | reverse complement strand
ACACCACGCACCCACACACACGCACACCACAGACCCCAGGCACAACACACACCCCACACGCACACCACACACCCCACACACACGCACACCACACACCACAGACCCCTCGCAGCACACACCGCACCGCACACCACACACAAAACACCCCACACCACATACCACAGAACCCACAAACCACACACCCCACACACACACCACACACCCCAAACACACACCCCACACACACATGCACAACCACACCCACACACACGCAAACCACAGACCCCACACACGCACCACACATCCTACACAACACGCACAACACAGACCCCACGCCTACCACACACCCCACACACGCGTACACCACACCCCACACGCACACCACACATACGCACACCAATCACACCAATGACCCCACTCACACGCACACTACACACCCCACATACACCCAACACGCATGCACACCACACCCCCACACACCCCACACACACACCAAACAACAGACCCCACGCACGCACCACACACCCTACACACACGCACACCACAGACCCCACGCACACACACACACCCCACACACACGAAACCACACCCCACACAAACACCACACACCCCACACATACGCACACCACACACAACACGCACACAACACACCCCACTCACAAGCACACACACACACACACCAAACAGCCCACACTTACGCACAACACACACACCACAGACCCCACTCACACAACACACCCCACACACAAGCACACACACACCCCACATGCACACATGCACACCCCACACACACACACCGCACACACACGCCACACCACGCACCCACACACACGCACACCAAAGACCCCAGAGCACAACACACACACAGACACACACGTACACCACACACCCCACACACACCCCACACACACGCACACAACACACCCCACTCACAAGCACACACACACCCCCACACGCACACCACACAGCCCACACTTACGCACAACACACACACCACTGACCCCACTCACACAACACACCCCACACACAAGCACACACACACCCCACATACCACACACACACACACACACACACACACACGCACACACACGCACACACCCCACACACACACTACACACCCCACATGTACACTACACACACACACACACACCACACACACACACCGCACACACACGCACACCACGCACCCACACACACGCACACCACAGACCCCAGGCACAACACACACCCCACACACACGTACACCACACACCCCACACACACACACAACACACCCCACTCACAAGCACACACACACACACACCCCACACGCACACCACACAGCCCACACTTACGCACAACACACACACCACAGACCCCACTCACACAACACACCCCACACACAAGCACACACACACACCCCACACACCACACACACACACACACACACACACACGCACACACACGCACACACACGCACACACCCCACACACACTACACATCCCACATGTACACTACACACACACACAGACACACACACACACACACACACACACACACACAGACACCCCACACGCACGCACACCACATACCACAGACCCCACGCACACCACACACCCCATACACACGCACACCACACACACACACACCCTGCACACATGCACCCCCCCACACACACACGCACACCACACACCCCACATACACACACACCACACCCCACACACACACACACCCCACACACACATGCACACCACACCCCACACACTCCACACACACGCAAACCACAGACCCCACACACGCACCACACACCCTACACACAGGCACAACACAGACCCCACGCCTACCACACACCCCACACACACGTACACCACACCCCACACACACCACCCACACAAACACACACCACACACCCCCCACACAACACCACCCACACAAACACACACCAGACACCCCACACACACAGACACCGGACACCACACACACACACCCCACACACACGCAAACCACAGACCCCACACGCGCACCACACACCCTACACACACGCACACCACAGACCCCACGCACACACAACACACACACACACACACACACACACACACACACACACACACACAAAGACTAGCTAGCTAACTAATTCTTCCTAATTTTCCACACACACACGCAATTACAGGTAGGCACACACATGCACACCACACACTCCACACACACACACACACACACGCACCCCTTAAACACCACATACACGCTGTAGGGTTTCCGGTCCATAAGCTCTTTATCAATTTTAAGTTTGGGGATAGATATTCAATAACTATTAATCTATGATCAACAAATTATTGAATACAGTTTGAACCGGGTCCTTACGTTAATAAATTCCCCACGAAGGGGTGTACAGCGTACCCGTCTGTTCAGGGTAAGTATATAACAATTAAACACAACGAATTATGGTTAATTATTAATATACATCCTACACAGAGGAATGGCTGATCTTCAACAATACCAAAGCATTTGACCCCTCCTCGCTCATTCACACGTCCGCCGTGTCTTCAGGCTAGAGGATGCAAATGACTTATGGTCTATTTTAGCTTAAATTAACTGACAATGTTTTGTGCACTTAAACGATTATCAGATTGTAGCTAGGATCTTTTATATTAAAGAGGCTTTGTTATACGAGCAACAACCACAGAGTCAATAAAGTATAAATTGAGGTTTAATGAATGAACTAGACTACAGTTTCAGGATATAGGTTAAACAAAATGAAATAAAACAATAAGAAAAGAAAACACAAGGAAAATACAATTGCTAGCACAGTTTAGAGTAAACCCTTTAGAGACAGCCACAGGAGATATACTTTACAACGTCTAAATTTTGTATTGAACAAGTTTTTGCATTCAGACCTGTACGTTTTGGTGTGCGGAAGCAACGTGTGGCGTCCCGGAGATGGAGGTCGGGTTTCTTTGGGTCCCAGCGTGGTTGGTTCGCGGGAGATTCAAACGTTCTGGCTTAGTTCTGTATGCGTGAAGAGAGTCTTTTCACTGGAGTGCTGGAAGACTTACGAAACGCACGTGGAGGTCTCAGTCGGGAGACGAGAACACTAAGAACAGACTAGCTATGCGCAAAATGAAACGAAGTTAAAGTAAAACAGGAACACTAAAATAAAATACGAAGATTACAAAGAATACACAGGAACAGGATACACACGGACAGAGAGAGCGATTGTCTCTGTGTTGGAGAATTTAAAGATGAGCTGGGCACGCCTGGGTAAGGCGCGCCGGCCAATGATAGCATCCCATATCGAGGAGCGCGTACGCCTCCTGATTGGGGTGGAGATCAGCGGTAATATGAATTTATGACCAAGTAGAAAATTAAGCTTACTTTGGTAATAGCATATGCATATAGTTATACATTTCACGATATGGATATACAGCTTAATAGATGGATCAGATTTGTAGGATTACAACGATATCAAACATTTCCAATAGCGTCTGGCTGCAGACAAGTGACGTCACTTGCACTCTCGGACTTGCACGCTCAGACACGAGCGCTTCCTCTGCAAGTGACGTCACTTGCACTCTCAGACATAGACATCATATAGGTAGACGCCCTATTGAGTGCTACTGCCTATTGGCACGGACGAGAATTGGAGCCGCCATCTTAAACCGGTCATCCGCTCCGCTCAGTGTAATCTGAATGGCAGGTGAAATGAGCTGTCAGCGCATTAAATTAATCATATCTCACTGAATACTGAACTGATTTTCACGCGGTTTTTTTTCCTGCAAAGGTAATTCATGTAGCTATGATACAGGACTATGGTTCGGCGTATTTTAATATCCATTGTAGGCTTAACAGTAATATAATATTCTGATATAAGTTATAAAGTGACCAGACACAATATGTGTGATGAAGGATATAATGTATTTGATAAATCACACACTATAAATATAATAAAGAAGCAGAAACAGATAGTTGCAGTAAAGTAAGATATTTTAATAAGTTGAAGAAACAATTTATGATATGTGACACGCACATACACACGAACAGACACACAAACAAACACGAACAGTCTCTCTCTCTCTCACGCTCACACACTCACTCACACACACACACACACACACACACACACACACACACACACACACACACACACACACACACACACAAACACACACACACACACACACACACAGCAGCCGCGAATCCACCGAACGCAGCCACCTGTAATAAAAATTGATAAGATCGCTTTTCAACGTGTTTGCATCAGTAATTTCTAAAAATTAAATTCGGACAACATTAAGCCTATACTTTTTTTTATTGTATGTGGATGTGGGAGGGGAAATTGTCGAGACCAAAGCCCTATTCGGATTAACTTTACAAGGGTAGATGGAGTAAATTAATAACGTAATTTTACCACAGGACTTCTGTAATATCAATAGCCAAATCGCATGTGATAAGATATAGGTTATCAATAAAACTAGAAGTAGAAAACTAAAGTAGTTTTACAACTCAATTTGTGCATCGCTGTCATGCGTGTATTAACGTTACATTGCTTCCTGATATCATGTGCGCAAACACAAATAACCTATACAACAACAGGGCAGTTGAATGCTTATCTGATAACCTAGAAGCTCTTGTAATTATTACTCTCCATGCCGGGTGAACACCGGCTGATGCAGTAAACAGCATTTCACAACGATTTCAGTACAGTAATAGCAAATATCCTTGCTCCTTCTCGATTATCTGGTAATATTCTATTCACAAAATACAACCAATAGTACGGTAATATTAAGACTTACTTGTGAAAAGCCCTATTTTCGATGGTCCGGCGATTAGAACAGCAAAATGCTCCACAATGCTCTGGCATCTTATCTGCTGCCACGCAACGAAACTAGGAATACGACCGGTTCAAGATGGCGGCCGGATTTCTCGGTTTCCAGCGGCCAATAGGGCTTCTAGTCTCTATATGATTTCTATGCTCTCAGACATGAGCGCTTCCTCTGCAAGTGACGTCACTTGCAATCGACGCCTGCTCTCTACGGAACGCGATC
>JAZAVI010000173.1:0-15000 GCA_036326025.1 Chrosomus eos | reverse complement strand
AATGCATTGCAATAGCAGATTGCATTGTGCAATCCATTGCAATCTTTTTAATGCACTACGGAATAAGTTAGTTCTTGAATGCATTAAAATGCAACAAAGTGCTTATTCTTCAATGCAAAGCGCTTGATCGTATGTGCAATGCATTGCAATAGCAGATTGTATTGTGCAATCCATTGCAATCTTTCAAATGCGCTTCGGAATAAGACAACACACACACACACACACACACACACACACACACACACACACCACACACACACACACACACACACACTAGCTAGCTAACTATTTCTACCTAATTTTCCACACACAGGCAATTACAGGTAGGCACACACACGCACACCAAACTCTCCACACACACACCACACACCCCGCACCACGCACCCCCCCAACACACACACCCCACATACACGCACACCGCACAGACAAACACCACACCCACACACACACACACACACACACACACACACACACACCACACCCCACACAGCCCACACACACATGCACACCCCCCCCACACACACACCAAACCCACGCACACCACACAGCCCACACACACACATGCACACCCCACACACACACAACACACCACCACACACACACACACCCACCACCCACACACACGCACACCACAGACCCCAGGCACAACCACACCCCCACACACGTACACCACACACCCCACACGCACACCACCACACCCCACACACACGCACACCACACACCACAGACCCCTCGCAGCACACACCGCACACACACACAAGACACCCCACACCACATACCACAGACCCCACAAACCACACACCCCACACACACACCACACACACCCCAAACACACACCCCACACACACATGCACACCACACCCCACACACACGCAAACCCAAGACCCCACACACGCACACACATCCTACTCACACGCACAACACAGACCCCACGCCTACCACTCACCCCACACAACGCGTACACCACACCCCACACGCACACCACACATACGCACACCAATCACACACAATGACCCCACTCACACGCACACTACACACCCCACATACACGCACACCGCACAGACACATACCACACCCCACCCACACACACGCACACCACAGACTCCACACACACTTACACCACACACCCCACACGCACACCACACACCCACACACACGCACACCACACACCACAGACCCCACGCACCACACACCCCACACACCCTACACACACACACCACACACAAACCCCTCACACACACACACCAGACACCCCCACACACCAGACACCACCTACCCCATACGCATACACACTGCACACCACACACCACAAACTCCACGCACACCACACCACACCACAGACCCCACACGCATGCACACCACACCCCACACACCCCACACACACGCAAACAACAGACCCCACGCACGCACCACCACACCCTACACAAAACGCAACACACAGACCCCACGCACACCACACACCCCAACACACGAAACCACACCCCACACAAACACCACACACCCCACACATACGACACACCACACACCACCACTCACACACACACAACACACCCCACTCACAAGCACACACACACACACACACACCACACAGCCCACACTTACGCACAACACACACACCACAGACCCCACTCACCAACACACACACCCCACACACAAGCACACACACACCCCACATGCACACATGCACACCCCACACACACACACACACACACACACACACACAGACCACACACACGCACACCACGCACCCACACACACGCACACCACAGACCCCAGGCACAACACACACCCCACACACACTACACCACACACCCCCACACACCCCACACACACGCACACACACACCCCACTCACAAGCACACACACACACACACCCCACACGCACACCACACAGCCCACACTTACGCACAACACACACACCACAGACCCCACTCACACAACAAACACACCCCACACACAAGCACACACACACCCCACATACCACACACACACACACACACACGCACACACACGCACACACACCCACACACACACTACACAATCCCACATGTACACTACACACACACACACAGACACACACACACACACACACACACACACACACACACACACACACACACACACACACACACACAGACACCCCACACGCACGCACACCACATACCACAGACCCCACGCACACCACACACCCCATACACACGCACACCACACACACACACCCTGCACACATGCACCCCCCACACACACACGCACACCACACACCCCACATACACACACACCACACCCCACACACACACACACCCACACACACATGCACACCACACCCCACACACTCCACACACACGCAAACCACAGACCCCACACACGCACCACACACCCTACACACAGGCACAACACAGACCCCACGCCTACCACACACCCCACACACACGTACACCACACCCCACACACACCACCCACACAAACACACACCACACACCCCCCACACACACCACCCACACAAACACACACCAGACACCCCACACACACAGACACCGGACACCACACACACACACCCCACACACACGCAAACCACAGACCCCACACGCGCACCACACACCCTACACACACGCACACCACAGACCCCACGCACACCACACACACACACACACACACACACGCACCCCGCACACACCACATACACGCACACCGCAGAGACACACACCACACCCCACACACACACACCACACCCCACGCACACCACACAGCCCACACACACACATGCACACCCCACACACACACACAACACACACACGCAACACCACGCACCGCACACCACAGACGCCCCACACACGTACACCGCACACAACACACCCCACACACACGCACACCACACACCACAGATCCCTCGCACCACACCACACCACACACACGCACACCACACACCAGACACCCCACACGCACGCACACCACATACCGCAGACCCCACGCACACCACACACCCCCACACACACGTACACCACACACACACACGTACACCACACACACACACACACACACACACACACACACACACACACACACACACACACACATATACACACACACACACACACACACACACACACACACACACACACACACAAAGACTAGCTAGCTAACTAATTCTTCCTAATTTTCCACACACACACGCAATTACAGGTAGGCACACACATGCACACCACACACTCCACACACACACACACACACACGCACCCCTTAAACACCACATACACGCTGTAGGGTTTCCGGTCCATAAGCTCTTTATCAATTTTAAGTTTGGGGATAGATATTCAATAACTATTAATCTATGATCAACAAATTATTGAATACAGTTTGAACCGGGTCCTTACGTTAATAAATTCCCCACGAAGGGGTGTACAGCGTACCCGTCTGTTCAGGGTAAGTATATAACAATTAAACACAACGAATTATGGTTAATTATTAATATACATCCTACACAGAGGAATGGCTGATCTTCAACAATACCAAAGCATTTGACCCCTCCTCGCTCATTCACACGTCCGCCGTGTCTTCAGGCTAGAGGATGCAAATGACTTATGGTCTATTTTAGCTTAAATTAACTGACAATGTTTTGTGCACTTAAACGATTATCAGATTGTAGCTAGGATCTTTTATATTAAAGAGGCTTTGTTATACGAGCAACAACCACAGAGTCAATAAAGTATAAATTGAGGTTTAATGAATGAACTAGACTACAGTTTCAGGATATAGGTTAAACAAAATGAAATAAAACAATAAGAAAAGAAAACACAAGGAAAATACAATTGCTAGCACAGTTTAGAGTAAACCCTTTAGAGACAGCCACAGGAGATATACTTTACAACGTCTAAATTTTGTATTGAACAAGTTTTTGCATTCAGACCTGTACGTTTTGGTGTGCGGAAGCAACGTGTGGCGTCCCGGAGATGGAGGTCGGGTTTCTTTGGGTCCCAGCGTGGTTGGTTCGCGGGAGATTCAAACGTTCTGGCTTAGTTCTGTATGCGTGAAGAGAGTCTTTTCACCGGAGTGCTGGAAGACTTACGAAACGCACGTGGAGGTCTCAGTCGGGAGACGAGAACACTAAGAACAGACTAGCTATGCGCAAAATGAAACGAAGTTAAAGTAAAACAGGAACACTAAAATAAAATACGAAGATTACAAAGAATACACAGGAACAGGATACACACGGACAGAGAGAGCGATTGTCTCTGTGTTGGAGAATTTAAAGATGAGCTGGGCACGCCTGGGTAAGGCGCGCCGGCCAATGATAGCATCCCATATCGAGGAGCGCGTACGCCTCCTGATTGGGGTGGAGATCAGCGGTAATATGAATTTATGACCAAGTAGAAAATTAAGCTTACTTTGGTAATAGCATATGCATATAGTTATACATTTCACGATATGGATATACAGCTTAATAGATGGATCAGATTTGTAGGATTACAACGATATCAAACATTTCACATCACAGACGTACTATTACAGAGTTACATCTGGAGGCACACATTCAGGCATTCATAAGGATCGTACATTCCTGAAAACATTCGTAATACAAGTTTGCACACTTACAGTTCTTTTAAGTCAAGTCAAGTCAAGTCACCTTTATTTATATAGCGCTTTTTACAATACAAATTGTTTCAAAGCAGCTTTACAGAGATAACAGGAAAACAATGTTGTAATAGTATTGTTCAATTGAAAATTAAATGTCCCCAACTAAGCAAGCCAAAAGGCGAAGGCAACAGTGGCAAGGAACCAAAACTCCATCAGGTGACAGAATGGAGAAAAAAACCTTGGGAGAACCCAGGCTCAGTCGGGGGGCCAGTCCTCCTTTGGCCAACGAATGAACAGTGTATGATTATGAGTTAGGCAGTATAATGTCAGGAGTCAGATGGGATCAGAACTTTCACGATATTATCCAGTTCATCTGGTTGGGTTGGGTCATCCGGCCGGTGAGGAGATGAGTGGTGGGGTGTCCATGGACCTTCACAGCCCTGATAATGCGTGTCGACGTGTCCATGTGATGGTCCTTCATCAGATCTGGATATGCCCTGGATCCGGCGGTCTGCGGTAAACCTCGGGATAAACAGAGAGACTAATATTAGCGTAGACGCCATCCTTCTTATGATGTACAAAGTACATCAGGAATTATGGGAAGTGTTCCCGGTTCCGGCTGATCTAATCTATGCAGCCTAACATTGAATTATAGAAATCTATAATGTGTTATGTGTATGCTAAGCCAAAGAGATGTGTTTTTAGTCTAGATTTAAACTGACAGACTGTATCTGCTTCCCGGACCGTGTTAGGAAGATTGTTCCAAAGTTTTGGTGCTAAATAGGAAAAGGATCTACCGCCAGCAGTCGATTTTGATATTCTAGGTATTATCAACTGGCCAGAATTTTGAGATCGCAATAGACGTGAAGGACTATAATGCGTTAAGAGCTCGCTCAAGTACTGGGGAGCTAAACCATTTAGTGCTTTGTAAGTAATCAGCAATATTTTAAAATTTATACGATGTTTAATAGGCAGCCAATGCAGTGTTGACAGAACCGGGCTAATATGGTCATACTTCCTGGTTCTGGTAAGAACTCTAGCGGCTGCATTTTGAACTAGCTGTAGTTTGTTTAATAAGCGTGCAGGGCAACCACCCAGTAGAGCATTACAATAATCTAGCCTTGAGGTCATGAACGCATGAACTAATTGTTCCGCATTTGTCAGTGAGAGCATATGACGTAATTTAGATATATTTTTAAGATGGAAAAATGCGGTTTTACAGATACTAGACACGTGACTTTCAAATGAAAGATTAGTATCAAAGAGCACACCCAGGTTCCTAACTAACGTCGAAGACTTAACAGAGCAGCCATCAAGTGTTAGACAGTATTCTAGGTTATTAGGTGAGGAAGTTTTTTGTCCAATGATTAGAATCTCTGTTTTTTCAGAATTTAGTAATAGGAAATTACTGGTCATCCAATTTTTTATATCAGCTATGCATTCCGTTAATTTTGTGAATTGGTAAGTTTCGTTAGGTTTTGAAGAAATATACAGCTGAGTATCATCAGCATAACAGTGAAAGCTAATTCCATATTTCCTAATTATATCTCCTAATGGTAGCATGTACAGAGTGAAGAGCAGCGGTCCTAGTACTGAGCCTTGTGGTACGCCATACTGAACTTGTGATCGATAAGACATCTCTTCATTTACTGCTACAAACTGATATCGGTCAGATAAGTATGATTTAAACCATGCTAGTGCAATTCCGCTAATGCCAACATAGTTTTCTAGTCTATTTAAAAGAATGTTGTGGTCGATAGTATCAAATGCAGCACTAAGATCAAGTAACACTAATAGAGAGATACAACCACGATCGGATGATAGGAGCAAATCATTTGTGACTTTAATGAGAGCAGTCTCAGTACTATGGTACGGTCTAAATCCGGACTGAAAATCCTCGCAGATATTATTTCTTTCTAAAAAGGAACACAGTTGTGAGGATACTGCTTTTTCTAGTATCTTTGACAGAAAAGGCAGATTCGAGATCGGCCTGTAATTGACTAATTCTGTAGGATCAAGTTGCGGTTTTTTAACAAGCGGTTTAATCATAGCCAACTTAAAGGTTTTTGGTACGTATCCTAATGACAAAGATGAATTACAGATATCTAGAAGAGGATCTATGACCTCTGGAAGCATCTCTTTCAGTAGCTTAGTCGGTATAGGGTCTAGCATACAAGTTGTCGATTTAGATGAATTAACAATTTTGCAAAATTCTTCCTCTCCTATAGCAACAAATGAATCAAAATGTTCCTCACAGAGACTACAATATACTCCCTGATGCGATACTGTAGTAGACGGTTGCATAGTTATAATTTTGTCCCTGATATTATCAATCTTATAAGTGAAGAAGTTCATAAAGTCATTACTGCTGTGTTTCTTATAAACTTCTGGGCTTGAAGCTTTCTTTTTCGTTAGTTTAGTCACTTGTTCAAATAAATACCTAGGATTATGTTTATTTTCTTCTAATAGGGTTGAAAAATAATTAGTTCTAGCATCTTTTAAGGCCTCTCTGTAAGCAATCGAGCTCTCCTTCCATGAAATCCGAAATACCTCTAGTTTTGTTTTCTTCCAGTTTCGCTCCATTTTTCTGGCTGCTCTCTTAAGGGCCCGAGTGTGCTCATTGTACCACGGCGTTGGACTATTTTCTTTGATCTTCTTTAAGCGCAGCGGAGCAACTGTGTCTAAAGTGCTGGAAAAGAGAGAGTTAAAAGTTTCTGTTGCAATATCAAGTTCTTCTAAGCTATCTGGGATGCTGAGATTATGAAACTGATTTGGAAGATTATTGATAAAACAATCTTTAGTGGCAGAAGTGATAGGTCTAACATATTTATAACATGGAGTCGGCTTTGCAGCCTTGGCTAAATGTAATTTACACGAGACTAGATAGTGATCGGAGATGTCGTCGCTCTGCTGCAGAATTTCAACGCCATCAACATCTATTCCATGTGATAATATTAGATCAAGAGTATGATTACGACAATGAGTAGGTCCTGACACGTGTTGTCTCACTCCAATTGAGTTTATAATGTCTTTAAATGCCAATCCCAATGCATCTTTTTCATTATCTACATGTATATTAAAATCACCAACAATTAGGACTTTATCTGCAGCCAATACTAATTCTGATAGAAAGTCAGCAAATTCTTTGATAAAATCTTTATGGTGCCCTGGTGGCCTGTATACAGTAGCCAGCAGAATTCTCAAACGTGATTTATTGTTTACACTATAAATTTTTACATTAAGCACCAACACTTCAAAAGAAGTATAATTAAAACTAGATTTCTTAGTGGTTTTCAGAATATTACTATAAATTACAGCAACACCTCCCCCTTTGCCTTTCAGACGAGGCTCATGTTTATAACAATAATCTTGCGGAGTGGACTCATTTAAAGTAATGTAATCGTTTGGTTTTAGCCAGGTTTCTGTCAAACACAGCACATCTAGGTTATAGTCTTTAATCTTATCATTAACTATGAGCGATTTTGAATTAAGGGATCGAATATTCAGCAACCCAAGCTTTATCGTTTGCTCATCTGTATTATATCTGTTTTTTATTTGTTGAACATCAATTAGATTTTTAACCTTAGAAAGGTTTGGCAGTTTTTTGGATTTCCAAATTCGGGGAACAGACACAGTCTCTATATGATGATATCTAGGTGAAAGAGTCTCTATGTGATGAGATTTATCTGACCTTGGTGACGTGAGGCCGCTAGCAGACGGTCGGTTTAGCCAGTTTGTCTGCTTCCTGACCTGAGCCCCAGATTGTCATGTTTTATCTCTAAGACTATGAGCCAAATTACTAGAGAGAAGAGCAGCACCATCCCAGGTGGGATGAATACCATCTCTTTTCAACAGGTCAGGCTTGCCCCAAAAACTTTTCCAATTGTCTATGAATTCTATATTATGTTGCGGACACCAATTAGACAACCAGCCATTGAGTGAACACAATCTACTAACTATCTCATCACTCCTTCGAACAGGAAGGGGGCCAGAGCAGATTACAGTGCCTGACATCGTACTTGCGAGTTCAAACACCTCTTTAATATTAATTTTGGTGATCTCCGACTGGCGAAGTCGAACATCATTAGTGCCGACGTGAATAACAATCTTAGAGAATTTACGATTAGCATTAGCCAGCACTTTTAAATTTGATTTGATGTCAGGCGCTCTGGCTCCCGGCAAACATGTGACTATGGTGGCTGGTGTCTCTATTTTCACGTTCCGTGTAATAGAATCGCCAATTACCAGGGCACAATCAACAGCATTCTCAGTGGGTGTTTCACTGAGAGGGGCAAATCGATTTGTTATGGTAACCGGAACAGAAGAGTGGTTTTTTGATCCGCGACTAGAGCGATTTCTCACCGACACCCATCTGCCTGGCTGCACAGGCAATAACTCAGCCGGAACCGAATCATGTAAATGGTTCACTATGCTAGGCGCATCCAAAGTAGTATCTAAAGCTCGAGCACACTTACTATCCTCAATTAAAGTTTGGATGCGTGTCTCTAATTCTGAAATCTTCTCCGTCAGCCTGACTGTCTCCTTGCATTTATCACATATAAACCCTATGCCGACGGGGAAGGCTATGGTAAACATATGGCATGATGTGCAAGTGACAATAACAGGACAAGACATTACTCACCGTGTTTGTTGACTGATTCTTACTCACCTGGGCTTTTTATGAACTCAGATGTGCGGGCGCGCACGAGAAAAATAAATAAATAACTGAGCGCACGGGTGGCGCCTTAACAGGCTAGCGAGATACTAGCGTGTTGTGCTAACAATAACGGAAGCTAGCGATGTTAGGTAAGCTGTAATTAGTAGTATAAACAACTAGAAATGATAGTAAACGATGGTTCAAAACAGAAAGAAATGCGAGGCTTAGACGGAGCTAACAGCCTCGGAGCAAACACACTCACACACAACAGCAGGCAGCGAGGCAGACAGGAGCAATACTTTTACATGTATTTAAAACAGCAAATATATTTTAGTAACGATTTACAGATAGGAAATCAGAGTTCATATGTATGTGCGTGTGTGCGGGGACGTGGGTGTGAACGCGTGTTGCGCTCGGCGGGAAACAGACAAAGGAGCATCTGTTTTTGCGCTTCTCCCCCTGATTTCCGCTGGGAGGGAGAAGATGGCCTGGGTGTTGTCTCAAGCGAAAGAAACCGCTGTTTGGGGAACACTTAAGACAATTTGGGGTGTGCGTGTGAGTGGGGTCTGTGGTGTGTGTGGTGTGCGTATGTGTGGGGTGTGTGGTGTGCGTGGGGTCTGTGGTATGTGGTGTGCACACCACACATACACCACACACCCCCCACACACACCACCCACACAAACACACACCAGACACCCCACACACACAGACACCGGACACCACACACCACAAACTCCACGCACATCACACCACAGACCCCACACACACACCACACACACACACACACACACACACACACACACACACACCCCACACACACGCAAACCACAGACCCCACACGCGCACCACACACCCTACACACACGCACACCACAGACCCCACGCACACCACACACACACACACACACACACACACACACACGCACCCCGCACACACCACATACACGCACACCGCAGAGACACACAATACACCCCACACACACACACCACACCCCACGCACACCACACAGCCCACACACACACATGCACACCCCACACACACACACAACACACACACGCACACCACGCACACCACAGACGCCCCACACACGTACACCGCACACAAACACACCCCACACACACGCACAACACACACACCACAGATCCCCCGCACACACACACACCACACACACACGCCACACCACACGACACAGACACCCCACACGCACGCACACCACATACCACAGACCCACGCACACCACACACCCCACACACACGTACACACACACACACACACACACACACACACACACACACACACACACACACACATACACACACACACACACACAAAGACTAGCTAGCAACTAATTCTTCCTAATTTTCCACACACACACGCAATTACAGGGAGCACACACATGCACACCACACACTCCACACCACACACACACACACACACACACACACTGCACCCTTAACACCACATACACGCACAACCGCACAGACACACACCACACCCCACACACACACACCATACCTTACGCACACCACACAGCCCACACACACACATGCACACCCCACACACACACACACCACACACACACACTGCACACCTCACAACACACGCACACCACAAACCCCACGCACACCACACACCCCACACACACGTACACACACACCAGACACCCCACACGCACGCACACCACATACCACAGACCCCACGCACCCCACACATACGCACACCACACACACCACAGACCCCACTCACACGCACACCCCACACACAAGCACACACACACACACACACACACACACACACACACCACACGTGCACACCCCACACACACACACACACACACACACACACACACCCCCCACACACACCCCACACCCCCCACACACACAACCGACAACACCACACCACACCCACAAACCCACCACACCAACACACCAGCCCCACACACACACACACCACACACACACACACACCCCACACACCACCCCCACACACACACCCACCACCACACACACAACCCACACCCACCCCAACCACCACACACACACACCACCACACAACACCAACACCCCCCCCACCACCACACAAAACACCACACCAACACCCGCACACACCCCCACAAAACCACCCCCCAACCACACACCCACCAACCCACCAACACAACACACCAACCACCGACAGACCCACAACCACACCCCCACCCAAACACCCACACACCCCAACGACACCACACCCCAACACAACCACACACCACAACACCACAACAACCACACACACAACGCACACCAAAAACCCACACAACACAACCAACCCACCACACAAACCACCCCACCACACACACACACACAAACAACCACCACACCCCAACACCCACCCCCCACACCACAACAACCACACACACCCACAACAACCAAACCCACACCAAACCAACCCACACAACACACCAACCCACACACACCCCACACCACCACACCCCCCCAACCCCACACACAACACCCAACACCCCACACAACACACACCACAACCACCACACAACCCAAACAAACAACACCAACCCACCAACACCCACACCCACAACACACCCCACCCACCACACCCCAACACACGACCAACCCACAACCCCACAACCCAACACACACCCCCAAAACAAAACCACACCAAAACCCCACCCCACACAACACACACAAACCCCAAACACCACACCACACAACCACACCCCCCCCCCACCCCACAAAACAACACACACCACACACACACACCACCCACCACCCCACACACACCAAACCACAGACCCCCACGCACCACACACACACAACCCCACCCACCAACACACACACAACACACACACACACAACCACACAAACCACACCACCCCCCACCACACCAACACCAAAACACCACCCCACCAAAACAACACACCAACCACACCCACACACCCACACACACCACACCAACACCCCACCACCCAAAACACCACACACACACAGACCCCACCAACCACACCCCACACAACCACACCCACACAACACACACAACACAACCACACCACACACACACACACCCACCCCACACACCAAAACAACCCAACACAACCCACCCCACTCCAAACACACCACACACACACAACACACAACACAACCAACCCCCACCACCACACCACACACACCACACACACACACACCCACACACACCACCCCAACACACACCAACACAACACACACACACACACAAAACAAACAACACCACACCCACACACAACCACAAACACACACACACCCCACAATCCACACACACCACACCACAACCCACACCCCCCACACCACAACCCACACACACGAAAACCCACACACAACACCCACACACACCACACCACACACACACCCCCACCACACACACCACACACACACACACACACACCAACACCCCAACACGCACCACACCACAACCACAACCCCACCACACCACACACCCCACACACACACACACCCCACACACACACCACACACACACACACACACACACAAACACACACACACACACACACCCCACAAACACAACACACACACCACACACACCACACCACACCCCCACGCACACCACACAGCCACACACACACATGCACACCCCACACACACACAACACCACACACCGCAGATACGCACACCACACACACTACAGACCCCACCACGCACACCCCACACACAACACCACACACACAACACACACACACACACACACACACCACACACACACCCCACACACGCACCACACACACACACACACACACACACACACACCTACACCCACTCGCACACTGCACACACCCGACATGCACCACACCACACACACACACACACAACACACACACACACACACCACACACACACACACACACACACACACACAACACAGACACACACACACACACACACACACACACACACACACACATACACAAACGGCACACACAGACACACACACACACGCGCACACACACACACACACACACACACCACGCACGCACACACACACCACACACACACACACACACACACACACACACACACACGCAGCATGCCACGCACGCACGCACACACACACACACATGCACACATGCATACACAAACACACGCGCACACACACCAACACACTGCACAGGTCAAATAGACCTATACTCTGTCTGTCCAATGGTTGATACAACACATTATCCCACTGGTCACAATTGTGACCGAACAGAAAACTCACTTTTTCACAGAATGTTCCATGAAAATCTTAAAAAAATATGATTGGTTGTTTCAAAAGGATACCAATGACACATGATTTGGATATTTTTGTGTCTGGGAAAATTTTGAGATTAAATGGGTTAATGCACGACGGAATAAGTTATTTCTTGAATGCAGTGTAATGCAACAAAGTGCATATTGCTTATTCTTCAATGCAAAACGATTGATCACATTTACTATGCATTGCAATAGCAGATTGCATTGCAATCTCTTCAATGCACTTCGGAATGGGTTAGTTATTGAATGCATTGCAATGCAACAAAGTCCATATTGCTTATTCAATGCAAGCGTTATCGTAATTGTTATGCATCGCAATAGCAGATTGCGTTGCACATCTCTTTAATGCAATACGGAATAAGTTAGTTCTTGAATGCATTGCAATGCAACAAAGGGCAAATTTCTTATTCTTCAATGCAAAACGCTTGTACGTATGTGCAATGCATTGCAATAGCAGATTGCATTGTGCAATCCATTGCAATCTTTTTAATGCACTACGGAATAAGTTAGTTCTTGAATGCATTGCAATGCAACAAAGGGCAAATTTCTTATTCTTCAATGCAAAACGCTTGTACGTATGTGCAATGCATTGCAATAGCAGATTGCATTGTGCAATCCATTGCAATCTTTTTAATGCACTACGGAATAAGTTAGTTCTTGAATGCATTTAAAATGCAACAAAGTGCTTATTCTTCAATGCAAAGCGCTTGATCGTATGTGCAATGCATTGCAATAGCAGATTGTATTGTGCAATCCATTGCAATCTTTCAAATGCGCTTCGGAATAAGACACACACACACACACACACACACACACACAACACACACACACACACACTAGCTAGCTAACTATTTCTACCTAATTTTCCACACACAGGCAATTACAGGTAGGCACACACACACCACACCAAACTCTCCACACACACACACACGCACCCCGCACACACGCACCCCCCCAACACACACACCCCACATACACCACACAGCCCACAACAACACACACTGCACACCCCCCACCACACACACACACCAAACCCCACCACACCACACCAGCCCACACACACACACATGCACACCCCCACACAACACACACACAACACACCACACACACACACACACACCACACCACACACCCACACACACCACAACCACAACACCACACACACACCACACACCCACACACACCACGACACCACACACACACCAACCACACACCCCACACCACACCCACACACACCACACCAACCCACCACAAACACACCCACCACACACCACAGACCCCCATCGCACAGCACACACCGCACCGCACACACACACACACGACACCCCACCACACCACATACCACAGACACCCACAAACCACACACCCCACACCACACACCACACACCCCAAACACACACCCCAACACACATGCACACCACCACCCCACAACACACGCAAACCACAGACCCCACACACGCACCACACATCCTACACCACACGCACAACACAGACCCCA
>JAZAVI010000172.1:0-243909 GCA_036326025.1 Chrosomus eos | reverse complement strand
TCCAATTTCACACGAGCTCGGGAGATCCACTTGCCTCAACTTTACTATAGTAAACGCTGCACAATTGTATCGCTCTTTAAAACATAAAGTTTAATCTTTAATATGATTAGCCTTTTGACTAAACAGCCAATAAAATGTTGCAAAATGTTACACAAACCATGCCCCATTTGTCATCTCAGAGTCAGAAAAGCTCCCTTCTAACAATCAGCATCATTAGAACGCTTTGAACATCTCAGAACTTCATTGGAGAAAGGCATATAGTTCATCATAATATACAGCATATACATAATTCGCCCACTATATTGCCAAATGTTCCTATTTTTTCATATCAACAGAAAAATATACTGGATAACCTGGCTTCTCTTGAGACTCGGCTGCTTCAGATAATAGTTAATGATATGCTAAAGCCCCCCTTGTGACACGAAGGTAGTTTGTGACGTCAGAAACACCAGCAATTTCAAACCGTTTTTTTGAGACTGCAGTTTTTAAGGGGAAAATACTCAGCAATGCTTTTGACTTATAATTTACACATGGTTTTGTCTTAAGCATATTAAAAACACCACATAGACACATTATGAACAACATTAAAAGCTGGATTTACACCACAGGGAGACTTTAATAGGGGAGTCGGGTAATAACAGAGTCGGGGTTGCTGTTGCTTCATGACGAAAATCCTGATCAGCTAGCTGTTGCAGTGCTGTGCTCACGCAGGCTTGAGACGGGGAGTAAACATTCACCAGCATGAACAAGGAAAACTCTTGCAGTTTACTCTGCAGAAAACTCTTCCTCTAAAAAGGCTTGCATTTAATGAAGAGGGCTTCTAATTTAGAACTGCACATCTTTTCCAAATTGTATACCTGTGCACCAAACTTTGCTAAACATAATTCAGGAAATTATTGTTTTTGTTGGCAAGGAAACGTATATTCACCAGGTGAATATTCAGCAATAAAGCCTGTCTGTGTAAAAAGTGTGTAAAAATTGCTCTGATTTCCCCGATGTGTATGTAAGTTTTAGCTTAAAATGCCCCACAGATATTTTTTTAGCATGTTAAAAAGAAAAGTTTTTTTCGTGTCCCTTTAAATCCAAACGAGCTTCTGCTCCCAGAGGGCGAGCTTCAAGCGCTCGTGTGGTGGGTGTGTGTGTTTTTGCAGCTCCGATTACCTCACACAGACATGCATGAACATTTCAAAAAACGTTTAGCCTTTTATGTTCAAACCAGACAAAGATGGAGAGACTGAAAAGTGACGATATGTAGAAGCAACAGGGACATTTCTGAATGGTTAGTTGATAAATTTATATAGTTTATGTGTAGTTTATCTTCTAGTCATTGATTAGCATATTCTGTCATGATAATCTATAAATCGTGTTCATGGGGAGGGGTTTCTAGGTTGGTGATGTCACTAACTCTGGAGGAAGTCTGTGTAGTTCCTTCCAGACATTTGTTGTAGTGCTAAAAAGGAATTTCTTTAAAAACAAATATCTCCATTTGCTTTGAACTTTGTAAATTTGAAGATGTTTGTTTATGCTCAAACATTACACACTAACTAAAAGTAAAAAAAAAAAAAAAAAAAAAAAGACATCATACTGAACCACCCCTTTAATAATCAAAAAACCGACAGTCAAATAGCACATTAAAGAAAGTTGTTTTGCCATTATTGTGGCGATGTTAATAGGCAAAAAAAGCAGCTAGCTAGAGCCCCCGCGCGCCGCTCAGAGAGTTTTCCTGTCGGAACCCCTAGCAACCATAGCAACCAATAACGTTCCGGGGGGAGGCTTTCTAAAATTTTCCTTCAACAGTTCCATTTATTCGGAAAACAAAATTAAACACACACACCAGTCAACAATAAATCCAATTTATATTAATATATTTTCTTAAATAGCCTACATTTTAATAATAAAAATAAACTAAAAATTTATTTTTAATCAAACTTGCCTGGGTGGGCCAGTGAGTAATGTGGGCGGGCCAGTGCCGCCCTGGCCCAATGCTGGCTACGCCCCTGGTTTACGCTGGTAAAAGTTATTTGGACAAAAGTGACTAAAGATAGGACCAACAATAAAAAACTGAGGAGCTCCAAACCAAGGTACCCATCTGTGACATCATGTTTGCCAAATTATCATGCCTTAAGTCAAAACAAGTCGTTTAAATAGGGAACAGCTGAGGTAATGAAACATTATCTGGAATTAATTATAACAAACATAGATCTGAATTGTATTACAATAGTCTTGTATGACAATTTTCAGAGGTTTGTTTAAATTCAGAGCTGTTAAACATTGATAATGTTCTGTAATCCTTGTTAATAAATCATACCTCTATGAAAACTTACCATGGATTTACTGCAGAAAATTTTGTAACCATCACTATAGTAAACACAAACTATGATAATGATTAACCAAGGTTTTACTACATCATTACTGTAGTATCCAAGGTAACTTGGTTTTAGTATAACCATGAAATATTATCTCAATAATATATATGGTTAACTCTTGTAGTTATATATGGTTTATTATTTAATCATTTTTAAAGGGTATGCTAATCAAAGAAAACTGTAAATATGTTTTTGCAGAACATTATGATGTTACTGTGAAATTGACCTTTGACCTTTTGTGAAATTCAGTCAATTATCAAACAAATTCTTGAGGTATGGGCCAAAAAGTTTTTTGTGAGGTCACCTTTTGGGCCTTTGACCACAAATTCTAATCATTTTGTCTAGTTGGACATTTTTCCAGATTAAATGAAATTCTTTCCAATGTTCCTGATCTACCACATTTACAAGAATGGGAAGTTATAGTGATCTTAACCTTTGACCAACAAAATCTAATCACTTTATCTTTGCATCTATGTGAACATTTGTGCCAAATGTGAAGAAATTCCTATAAGCCGTTCCTGATTATTGTGTTCACAAGTTGAATTACAGCCAAAGTCATGTTTTGTGAGATCACAGTGAACTTGACCTTTGATCTCCAAATTCTATTCAGTTCATCCTTGGGTTCCAAGAGAACATTTGTAAGAAATTTGAAGAAATTCCCTCAAGGCGTTCCTGAGATATCGCTTTCGACTATATATGCGGCGCAGTGAACATGGAAAAACAATAGGGGCGATAGAGAGCAAACCGTGTGTGTATGCAGAGGGTCATACACACACTTTTTTTCTCATTTTTCTATCTATCTGAGGACCTCTCTGAAAAAATTGAGAGAACCTTTAAATAGCCAATGGAGGCCATTGCAGTGAAAACAAAGTGAGGACCCCGGCCTAAATGTCCTCACTTTGCAAAAAGGTCCTCACTCCAAAGGTTAAAAACTCACACTGGTCCTCACACAAGATAGCCATGCAAACACACACAAAACACACACACACACACACACACACACACACACACACACACACACACACACCACACCACACATCATAGTTACGCCAGCATCGCGACCCCCCCCCCCCCCCCCCCCATGTTTCCATGGTGACGCGTCATGCTTGGCACGTGATTCACCACAGCCATAATAGCGCTGTGTGACATGTAACGTTAGCGCTTTTATTTTATAAATATTAACAAACCTGGTTACCATGTCATCAACTATCTTCTATTCTGATTCTCAAATGTGTGTAAGTGAGTTTGTTTTGTCGTTTAAAAAACAGTTTCTCCCCCCGAAATACATGGCCGGTGAACTGGGAGAAGAATAGAGTTAACTTTATAGTTCCTTACACACTGTGTGTCTGATATGAATAAAATCCGTCGGCAAATATATTTGAATGGGTTGTTATTGCTGCTTCCATAGACACCATTGTGTATTTTACAAACTATAAATTAAATTTTTTTGCTATAAATTATATGCATTTAAATGTCTGAAACCTAAAAAAACATTATGTGGTTAAAAACACTGAATAGTTGTGATATAATATGACAAGCACTGAACGCGTCTTGTCTCTGGCTCAGCGCCAGCCACAGCGCGAAAGCACAGTCTGGATCTGGCTGCTCTGTCACGTGTACATTGTACATCATGTACATTCGCTCCTAGTGGTCAGCTGCTGCAGACTCAGAGCGTGCCGAAATCAAAATGGCTGATGAGATGTAGAGGAAAATATCTCCGCGTTGTGCCTACGCCCCTTAGCTGTTCTAAATCCACTGTAAAACACGGCTTTGCGGGCTTATTGCTTAAGTGAAAAATTAAAACGTTAGCCCCGCCCCTCCTCCCGATATCATCGTCCATCGCGATGTTTCACTGTACACATCGTCTGATGCCAAATTGGTAACATCGCAAACCCTAGATTCAATGACCAATCCATACCTGTCTCATTCATGAATGACTCAGTCGTTCGAACGAATCGTTTGAACGAATGAATCAATGACTCGCTCATTAAGACGGTAGCCTGGCGACACCTAGTGACGGTTCAGTGTTATGTTTAAAAGTATCATTCTTTCCAACGATTTTTAATTGATTCATATTTAAAACAATCTCATAACATCTTTTAATGCATTGTTATTTTTCAATGTAAATGATGTAATTTGATCAGCCCTACCTAGGGTAACAGCCATATAGTATCTTATTATTCTAAATAATTGAATTTATTGATCAAATTTACAAATTAAAATGAAAGATGAAGCATACATTTAATAAGACTGGACTAGGGGTGCCTTGCAGATATTACAATTATGCACTTTTAAATATACCATTGCCACCCACCGTCAATTTGGTGTGTGTGTGTGTGTGTGTGTGTGTGTGTGTGTGTGTGTGTGTGTGTGTGTGTGTGTGTGGGTTGGTTTGTGTGGGTTGGTTTATGTGATTTATGAGGACACAAATTTGTATAATGACGTGTATTACACTGGTATTAAAACTTATGGTGTGGTTTATGAGGACATTTCAAAAGTCCTCATAAATCAAATGGCTTGAAAAACATAAAAAACAATGTTTTATTAAAAAAAATTTAAATGCAGCATGTCTGTTATATGCCTTTACTTTATTAAAAAAAACGTATTTAAAAAATACAAGGCTTAAGACATTTATTTCCTTTTTTAATGAAGGCCAAACCACACAGCAGTGAAATGGTTAATCTAGCCCCACTCCCCCTCCCCCTCCCCCTCCCCACACTCACAGACACACACACAGAGAGCAGGCGCATAGCCCCACTGCCCCTCCCCCTTCCCACACTCACAGACACACACACAGAGAGCAGTCACAGAGACGTAGGCTCAGAGAGAAATGACCATATTCAAACCAAAATATCTGACTTCCTCTTGGTTATTGCTAATGACTGTAAATTAGAAAGTTGTCTGGCTGGAGGAGAACTATATAAATACAGATTTTTGTAACTCTAGATGAAACTAACCCGCCCACTTTTGTCAAAAGGTGGCGCTACTGAGTCCCTGCACCACGCCCATTTCTGAAACTATGCACATGTCACCTGGCTAATAAATATGATCTGTCTGTCGAGTTTCATGCAATTTTAAGCAATTTCAGGCATGCTAAGAGTCTCAAAAGCATCCAAAAAGAATATTAAAGTTTGATGGATTGCCACAGCAACAGTTTCAAAGATATCAAGAATCCATTCACAGGTCTTCATCTGCCGTGTATTTACATTATACAGATGAAGTTTGAAGCAAATCGGGTAAAAATAAGAGGGTGATTTCAAAGCATTTTGAAAGTGACACACTTCCTGCTGCCAGTTGGTGGCGCTATAACTTTGACTGACAATAGTCACATCCATGTGATCGGGCTCTTACAACGAACACACTGCTGAAGTTTCATCAAGATTAGTTAATGTATGCAGTAGTTATGACACACTTCCCGTTTCAAAGTTTCTCGCCATAATTTCGTTTCCTCGCCACGGCCAAACCGTTCGAGATATCAAAAATCCCCTCGCAAACTTTCATCCTCAATGTCTTGACTTCACGCTGACCGAGTTTCGTGCCGTGTGTTTGAATTCTCTAGGAGGAGTGTTTCACATTCCTTTGCATGCGTTTTCCAAACAAGCCTAAATAGCCGACTTCCTGTTGGGCTGGGGTAAAAAGTTAGAGTGCGAAGTATATATGAAACGATGAGATCTACATGTGTACCGAGTTTCATATTATTACATGCAAGCGTGTTTGATTTATGGACCATGTTTTCGGACCCCGTTCCAGGGGGCGCTGTCGAGCCCCCCTGCCACGCCCGGGTACCATCTTCAGCCCGGCCCTGATGGCCGCCGGTTCTGACACGTGTGCAAAGTTTCAGGAGTTTTTGAGCATGTTAAGGCCTCCAAAAGTGTCCAAAAGGTAGTAAAAAAATAATTAGAAGAAGAAGAATAAAATATAGCTGCGAGCAGCGATTACGGGCCCAAGCCGGTGGCACCGCAACCCTGGTGCACCAGGGTGGCGGTACCGTCGGCTTTGGCCCTTCATCGCTGCTCGCAGCTATATTTATATATATATAATATATATATATAAAATATATATATATAAAGCCAGTGGCACCGCCAGCCTGGTGCCTTTAGCGTTATTGTGCACGACGTGACACAAAATATCTGCTCGCTATCTGCCGAACGGCTCTGGTAGTTCCGCTTCAGCACTGATGATGTTGTAGAATTAGTGCGCTCTGGTTGGTCTGGATTATTGGGGATTTTTTAATTTATGCAGAAATAAGTTATTTATAATACAGATAGAGAATAAAGTTAGTGTTGATTAAAATGAAAGAAAACAATTATATTGATCTGAAATATAGCACATTAATTTTAAATTTATTTAGGTTCAATTACCAAACATACAATCTTAATTTAATTTAAAGCAAACAATACATTTAAAATATATGGGTTGTATGCACATAAAAAAAAAAGAAGATATATCCAAAAAAGACAAGGCCTTAAAGCAGTGGTTCTCAATCTTGGTCCTATGGGTGCCACTCAGAGCCGGCGGCAGAAACAAATCAATGGACGGGCATTTAATATTCTTGGGGGGCCTAATTATGACATCCAATAAATTATTGGGGGGGTGGGGGGGGGGTGGCAAACGCACGCAAGGTCTCGCGCTCTCTAGCACTACTTCTCTGCCGTGCGCGCTGTTTGAACATACAACCGACGACCGGGACGGGTGGCAAGACCAGCTACAACAGTTTCACAGCGATTTCAATATCCTAACTAGCCTATTGCCCAATCTTATTTCGGCTACTGAAAATATCATGTTACAGTTACAGTTATAGCCTTGGTCTGCATTGTTCCGTGAACACAGCATGCTAAGCCAACTTCCTATAATAACAGCCTAATAGTCACAAATCTCAAGTTAAGTACTGTATTAAATCAACCATGCATAATCAACTACGACACACTAACACAGCATATCAGTGTCAAATGCATAATTTACACCACGGCTGGTGCAACTTAAGAGTAATAAAAACAACTGGCCTACTCACGTTCTTAATACAGCTGATGTCGACGTTTTTGGGAGTGGATTCTCCTCATGAGTTTCTCTTTCCATTCGTTTCTGAATAGGCAAAACCGAGCGCGTCGCGTCGCTATAAACTTTACCGAGATGCTGCGGTCAGAGCGGCTCAGCGGGAAACCCCTTTTTGTAAACAATCAGTCAAATTTCCGGGTGTTTTTTTTTTAAAATAAGATTATGAGTCAAACATTACACTTAAATACACATCAATAAATATATAAATACTGTACGTAAATTATTATTATTTTAAAAAATAATTTATTAAATGCAAATTGGATGGAGGGGGGGCACAGGAACTCTGTAGGCGGGCCCGGCCCCCTAAGGCCCGCCCATAGCGCCGGCCCTGGTGCCACTGCTCTGCACATTTTATATGTTTCCTTTATCTGACACACCCACTTCAGTTAATAAAGCTCTTTCCTAACGAGCTGATGATCTGAATCAGGTGTGTTAAATGAGGGAGACATACAAACTATGCAGAGCAGTGGCTCCCTAGGACCAGGATTGAGATCCACTGCCTTAAAGGTTAAACTCTTTTCACTGTAACAGACACACTCTCTCTCTCCACACACACACACACACACACACACACACACACACACACACGTCAAGTCACTTACATTTTAGATGCAATATTGACGGTTTTTCTGTTTCAGCAGCGAAAATAGTTAAACAAAGATCACAGCAGAACCATATTGCGCATCTCACAGCAACATGTTTTCTCATTACTGAATGATTCAGCATTTTGGACAAATTGGTTTACTCAAAGATTCAATTAGGGTTGTGCCGATAGACGATATCATAGTTAAGCCAGCATCGCGACCCCCCCCCCCCCCCCCATGTTTCCATGGTGACGCGTCATGCTTGGCACGTGATTCACCACAGCCAAAATAGCGCTGTATGACATGTAACGTTAGCGCTTTTATTTATAAATATTAACAAACCTGGTTACCATGTCATCAACTATCTTCTATTCTGATTCTCAAATGTGTGTAAGTGAGTTTGTTTTGTCGTTTAAAAAACAGTTTCTCCCGAAATACATGGCCGGTGAACTGGGAGAAGAATAGAGTTAACTTTATAGTTACTTACACTGTGTGTCTGATATGAATAAAATCCGTCGGCAAATATATTTGAATGGGTTGTTATTGCTGCTTCCATAGACACCATTGTGTATTTTACAAACTATAAATGTATTGTTTTGCTATAAATTATATGCATTTAAATGTCTGAACCCTAAAATAAACATTATGTGGTTAAAAACACTGAATAGTTGTGATATAATATGACAAGCACTGAACGCGTCTGTCTCTGGCTCAGCGCCAGCCACAGCGCGAAAGCACAGTCTGGATCTGGCTGCTCTGTCACGTGTACATTGTACATCATGTACATTCGCTCCTAGTGGTCAGCTGCTGCAGACTCAGAGCGTGCCGAAATCAAAATGGCTGATGAATGTAGAGGAAAATATCTCCGCGTTGTGCCTACGCCCCTTAGCTGTTCTAAATCCACTGTAAAACACGCTTTGCGGGGCTTATTGCTTAAGTGAAAAATTAAAACGTTAGCCCCGCCCCTCCTCCCGATATCATCGTCCATCGCGATGTTTCACTGTACACATCGTCTGATGCCAAATTGGTAGACATCGCAAACCCTAGATTCAATGACCAATCCATACCTGTCTCATTCATGAATGACTCAGTCGTTCGAACGAATCGTTTGAACGAATGAATCAATGACTCGCTCATTAAGACGGTAGCCTGGCGACACCTAGTGACGGTTCAGTGTTATGTTTAAAAGTATCATTCTTCCAACGATTTTTAATTGACTCATATTTAAAACAATCTCATAACATCTTTTAATGCATTGTTATTTTTCAATGTAAATGATGTAATTTGATCAGCCCTACCTAGGGTAACAGCCATATAGTATCTTATTATTCTAAATAATTGAATTTATTGATCAAATTTACAAATTAAAATGAAAGATGAAGCATACATTTAATAAGACTGGACTAGGGGTGCCTTGCAGATATTACAATTATGCACTTTTAAATATACCATTGCCACCCCACCGTCAATTTGGTGTGTGTGTGTGTGTGTGTGTGTGTGTGTGTGTGTGTGTATGTGTGTGGGTTGGTTTGTGTGGGTTGGTTTATGTGATTTATGAGGACACAAATTTGTATAATGACGTGTATTACACTGGTATTACAACTTATGGGTGGTTTATGAGGACATTTCAAAAGTCCTCATAAATCAAATGGCTTGAAAAACATAAAAAACAATGTTTTATTAAAAAAATTTAAATGCAGCATGTCTGTTATATGCCTTTACTTTATTAAAAAAACGTATTTAAAAAATACAAGGCTTAAGACATTTATTTCCTTTTTTAATGAAGGCCAAACCACACAGCAGTGAAATGGTTAATCTAGCCCCACTCCCCCTCCCCTCCCCACACTCACAGACACACACACACAGAGAGCAGGCACATAGCCCCACTCCCCCTCCCCACACTCACAGACACACACACACAGAGAGCAGTCACAGAGACGTAGGCTCAGAGAGAAATGACCATATTCAAACCAAAATATCTGACTTCCTCTTGGTTATTGCTAATGACTGTAAATTAGAAAGTTGTCTGGCTGGAGGAGAACTATATAAATACAGATTTTTGTAACTCTAGATGAAACTAACCCGCCCACTTTTGTCAAAAGGTGGCGCTACTGAGTCCCTGCACCACGCCCATTTCTGAAACTATGCACATGTCACCTGGCTAATAAATATGATCTGTCTGTCGAGTTTCATGCAATTTTAAGCAATTTCAGGCATGCTAAGAGTCTCAAAAGCATCCAAAAAGAATATTAAAGTTTGATGGATTGCCACAGCAACAGTTTCAAAGATATCAAGAATCCATTCACAGGTCTTCATCTGCCGTGTATTTACATTATACAGATGAAGTTTGAAGCAAATCGGGTAAAAATAAGAGGGTGATTTCAAAGCATTTTGAAAGTGACACACTTCCTGCTGCCAGTTGGTGGCGCTATAACTTTGACTCACAATAGTCACATCCATGTGATCGGGCTTTTACAACGAACACACTGCTGAAGTTTCATCAAGATTAGTTAATGTATGCCGTAGTTATGACACACTTCCCGTTTCACGTTTCTCGCCATAATTTCGTTTCCTCGCCACGCCCAAACCGTTCGAGATATCAAAAATCCCCTCGCAAACTTTCATCCTCAATGTCTTGACTTCACGCTGACCGAGTTTCGTGCCGTGTGTTTGAATTCTCTAGGAGGAGTGTTTCACATTCCTTTGCATGCGTTTTCCAAACAAGCCTAAATAGCCGACTTCCTGTTGGGCTGGGGTAAAAAGTTAGAGTGCGAAGTATATATGAAACGATGAGATCTACATGTGTACCGAGTTTCATATTATTACATGCAAGCGTGTTTGATTTATGGACCATGTTTTCCGACCCCGTTCCAGGGGGCGCTGTCGAGCCCCCCTGCCACGCCCGGGTACCATCTTCAGCCCGGCCCTGATGGCCGCCGGTTCTGACATGTGTGCAAAGTTTCAGGAGTTTTTGAGCATGTTAAGGCCTCCAAAAGTGTCCAAAAGGTAGTAAAAAAATAATTAGAAGAAGAAGAAGAAGAATTATAAATAATCCTTAGGAAAACAATAGGGCCTTCGCCCTTTGGGCTTGGCCCTAATAATCCTTAGGAAAACAATAGGGCCTTCGCCCTTAGGGCTTGGGCCCTAAAAATATAGCTGCGAGCAGCGATTACGGGCCCAAGCCGGTGGCACCGCAACCCTGGTGCACCAGGGTGGCGCTACCGTCGGCTTTGGCCCTTCATCGCTGCTCGCAGCTATATTTTTAGGGCCCAAGCCCTAAGGGCGAAGGCCCTATTGTTTTCCTAAGGATTATTAGGGCCCAAGCCCAAAGGGCGAAGGCCCTATTGTTTTCCTAAGGATTATTAGGGCCCAAGCCCAAAGGGCGAAGGCCCTATTGTTTTCCTTAGGATTATTTATTAGGGCCCAAGCCCAAAGGGCGAAGGCCCTATTGTTTTCCTAAGGATTATTTATTATTAGGGCCCAAGCCCTAAGGGCGAATGGTTATAATGCTTATTCTTTAGATATTCTTTTGAATACGTATTAGTAGCTAATGAATAAGTACTGGTATCTATTTAATAGGTACTAGTATGTAATGACTTAGAACTAGTATTTATTGAATAAATACTAGTATCTATTAATAGGTACTATTATCTAAAATGTCATTTTCTCTCTCTCTCTCTCTCTCTCTGAGCCAATATGGCAAGCCGTTTTAACATTTAATCATTTTAACATACTAGTCTCTATTTTCATGCTACTAGTACTTATTTTTTAGATATTAGTATCTATTCCATTAAGTACTAGTACTTATTCATTAGCGACTAATGCTTATTCTGTTTAGAATATTCAAAGTGCTTATTCAATTTGTATGCTTATTTATATTTTCAGAGCAGAAAATCCGATTTTTCTGCTTATTCAATATTGCATCTAAAATGTGACTTGACGTGTGTGTGGTGTGTGTGTGTGTGTGTGTGTGTGTGTGTGTGTGTGTGTGTGTGTGTGTGTGTGTGTGTGTGTGTGTGTGTGTGTGTGTGTGTGTGTGTGTGTGTGTGTGTGTGTGTGTGTGTGTGTGTGTGAGAGAGAGAGATTGTGTCTGTTACAGTGACAAGAGTTTTTAAGCCTTGTCTTTTTGGATATATATATATTTTTTATTAAAAAAAAATGTGCATACAACCCATGTATTTTTAATGTATAGTTTGCTTTAAATTAAATTAAGATTGTATGTTTGGTAATTGAACCTAAATAAATGTAAAATGAATGTGCTATATTTCAGATCAATATATTTGTTTTCCTTCATTTTAATCAACACTAACTTTATTCTCATCTGAATTATAAATAACTTATTTCTGTATAAAATAAAAAATCGCGAATAATCAAGACCAACCAGAGCACACTATTTCTACAACATCATCAGTGCTGAAGCGGGACTACCAGAGCCGTTCGGCAGATAGCGAGCAGATATTTTGTGTCACGTCGTGCACAATAACCCTAAAGGCACCAGGGTTGCGGTGCCACCGGCTTGGGCCCGTAATCGCTGCTCGCAGCTATATTTAGGGCCCAAGCCCAAAGGGCGAAGGCCCTATTGTTTTCCTTAGGATTATTAGGGCCCAAGCCCAAAGGGCGAAGGCCCTATTGTTTTCCTAAGGATTATTTATTAGGGCCCAAGCCCAAAGGGCGAAGGCCCTATTGTTTTCCTAAGGATTATTTATTAGGGCCCAAGCCCAAAGGGCGAAGGCCCTATTGTTTTCCTAAGGATTATTTATAATTCTTCTTCTTCTTCTTCTAATTATTTTTTTACTACCTTTTGGACACTTTTGGAGGCCTTAACATGCTCAAAAACTCCTGAAACTTTGCACACATGTCAGAACCTGCGGCCATCAGGGCCGGCTGAAGATGGTACCCGGGCGTGGCAGGGGGCTCGACAGCGCCCCCTGGAACGGGGTCGGAAAACATGGTCCATAAATCAAACACGCTTGCATGTAATAATATGAAACTCGGTACACATGTAGATCTCATCGTTTCATATATACTTCGCACTCTAACTTTTTACCCCAGCCCAACAGGAAGTCGGCTATTTAGGCTTGTTTGGAAAACGCATGCAAAGGAATGTGAAACACTCCTCCTAGAGAATTCAAACACACGGCACGAAACTCGGTCAGCGTGAAGTCAAGACATTGAGGATGAAAGTTTGCGAGGGGATTTTTGATATCTCGAACGGTTTGGGCGTGGCGAGGAAACGAAATTATGGCGAGAAACGTGAAACGGGAAGTGTGTCATAACTACGGCATACATTAACTAATCTTGATGAAACTTCAGCAGTGTGTTCGTTGTAAGAGCCCGATCACATGGATGTGACTATTGTGAGTCAAAGTTATAGCGCCACCAACTGGCAGCAGGAAGTGTGTCACTTTCAAAATGCTTTGAAATCACCCTCTTATTTTTACCCGATTTGCTTCAAACTTCATCTGTATAATGTAAATACACGGCAGATGAAGACCTGTGAATGGATTCTTGATATCTTTGAAACTGTTGCTGTGGCAATCCATCAAACTTTAATATTCTTTTTGGATGCTTTTGAGACTCTTAGCATGCCTGAAATTGCTTAAAATTGCATGAAACTCGACAGACAGATCATATTTATTAGCCAGGTGACATGTGCATAGTTTCAGAAATGGGCGTGGTGCAGGGACTCAGTAGCGCCACCTTTTGACAAAAGTGGGCGGGTTAGTTTCATCTAGAGTTACAAAAATCTGTATTTATATAGTTCTCCTCCAGCCAGACAACTTTCTAATTTACAGTCATTACCAATAACCAAGAGGAAGTCAGATATTTTGGTTTGAATATGGTCATTTCTCTCTGAGCCTACGTCTCTGTGACTGCTGTCTGTGTGTGTGTGTCTGTGAGTGTGGGGAGGGGGAGGGGGAGTGGGGCTATGTGCCTGCTCTCTGTGTGTGTGTGTCTGTGAGTGTGGGGAGGGGAGGGGGAGTGGGGTTTGGCCTTCATTAAAAAAGGAAATAAATGTCTTAAGCCTTGTATTTTTTAAATACGTTTTTTTAATAAAGTAAAGGCATATAACAGACATGCTGCATTTAAATTTTTTTAATAAAACATTGTTTTTTATGTTTTTCAAGCCATTTGATTTATGAGGACTTTTGAAATGTCCTCATAAACCACCCATAAGTTGTAATACCAGTGTAATACACGTCATTATACAAATTTGTGTCCTCATAAATCACATAAACCAACCCACACAAACCAACCCACACACACACACACACACACACACACACACACACACACACACACACACACACACACACACACACACACACACACACACACACACACACACACACACACACACACACACACACACACACACACACCAAATTGACGGTGGTGGCAATGGTATATTTAAAAGTGCATAATTGTAATATCTGCAAGGCACCCCTAGTCCAGTCTTATTAAATGTATGCTTCATCTTTCATTTTAATTTGTAAATTTGATCAATAAATTCAATTATTTAGAATAATAAGATACTATATGGCTGTTACCCTAGGTAGGGCTGATCAAATTACATCATTTACATTGAAAAATAACAATGCATTAAAAGATGTTATGAGATTGTTTTAAATATGAATCAATTAAAAATCGTTGGAAAGAATGATACTTTTAAACATAACACTGAACCGTCACTAGGTGTCGCCAGGCTACCGTCTTAATGAGCGAGTCATTGATTCATTCGTTCAAACGATTCGTTCGAACGACTGAGTCATTCATGAATGAGACAGGTATGGATTGGTCATTGAATCTAGGGTTTGCGATGTCTACCAATTTGGCATCAGACGATGTGTACAGTGAAACATCGCGATGGACGATGATATCGGGAGGAGGGGCGGGGCTAACGTTTTAATTTTTCACTTAAGCAATAAACCCCGCAAAGCCGTGTTTTACAGTGGATTTAGAACAGCTAAGGGGCGTAGGCACAACGTGGAGATATTTTCCTCTACATCTCATCAGCCATTTTGATTTCGGCACGCTCTGAGTCTGCAGCAGCTGACCACTAGGAGCGAATGTACATGATGTACAATGTACACGTGACAGAGCAGCCAGATCCAGACTGTGCTTTCGCGCTGTGGCTGGCGCTGAGCCAGAGACAGACGCGTTCAGTGCTTGTCATATTATATCACAACTATTCAGTGTTTTTAACCACATAATGTTTATTTTAGGTTTCAGACATTTAAATGCATATAATTTATAGCAAAACAATACATTTATAGTTTGTAAAATACACAATGGTGTCTATGGAAGCAGCAATAACAACCCATTCAAATATATTTGCCGACGGATTTTATTCATATCAGACACACAGTGTGTAAGGAACTATAAAGTTAACTCTATTCTTCTCCCAGTTCACCGGCCATGTATTTCGGGAGAAACTGTTTTTTAAACGACAAAACAAACTCACTTACACACATTTGAGAATCAGAATAGAAGATAGTTGATGACATGGTAACCAGGTTTGTTAATATTTATAAATAAAAGCGCTAACGTTACATGTCACACAGCGCTATTTTGGCTGTGGTGAATCACGTGCCAAGCATGACGCGTCACCATGGAAACATGGGGGGGGGGGGGGGGGTCGCGATGCTGGCGTAACTATGATGTGTGTGTGTGTGTGTGTGTGTGTGTGTGTGTGTGTGTGTGTGTGTGTGTGTGTGTGTGTGAGAGTGTGTGTCTGTTACAGTGAAAAGAGTTTAACCCTTTAAGGCAGTGGATCTCAATCCTGGTCCTAGGGAGCCACTGCTCTGCATAGTTTGTATGTCTCCCTCATTTAACACACCTGATTCAGATCATCAGCTCGTTAGGAAAGAGCTTTATTAACTGAAGTGGGTGTGTCAGATAAAGGAGACATATAAAATGTGCAGAGCAGTGGCACCCATAGGACCAAGATTGAGAACCACTGCTTTAAGGCCTTGTCTTTTTTGGATATATCTTCTTTTTTTTTTATGTGCATACAACCCATATATTTTAAATGTATTGTTTGCTTTAAATTAAATTAAGATTGTATTTTTCGTAATTGAACCTAAATAAATTTAAAATTAATGTGCTATATTTCAGATCAATATAATTGTTTTCTTTCATTTTAATCAACACTAACTTTATTCTCTATCTGTATTATAAATAACTTATTTCTGCATAAATTAAAAAATCCCCAATAATCTAGACCAACCAGAACGCACTAATTCTACAACATCATCAGTGCTGAAGCGGAACTACCAGAGCCGTTCGGCAGATAGCGAGCAGATATTTTGTGTCACGTCGTGCACAATAACGCTAAAGGCACCAGGCAGGCGGTGCCACTGGCTTTATATATATATATATATATATATATATATATATATATATATATATATATATATATATAAATATAGCTGCGAGCAGCGATGAAGGGCCAAAGCCGACGGTACCGCCACCCTGGTGCACCAGGGTTGCGGTGCCACCGGCTTGGGCCCGTAATCGCTGCTCGCAGCTATATTTTATTATTATTATTCTTCTTCTAATTATTTTTTTACTACCTTTTGGACACTTTTGGAGGCCTTAACATGCTCAAAAACTCCTGAAACTTTGCACACATGTCAGAACCCGCGGCCATCAGGGCCGGGCTGAAGATGGTACCCGGGCGTGGCAGGGGGGCTCGACAGCGCCCCCTGGAACGGGGTCCGAAAACATGGTCCATAAATCAAACACGCTTGCATGTAATAATATGAAACTCGGTACACATGTAGATCTCATCGTTTCATATATACTTCGCACTCTAACTTTTTACCCCAGCCCAACAGGAAGTCGGCTATTTAGGCTTGTTTGGAAAACGCATGCAATGGAATGTGAAACACTCCTCCTAGAGAATTCAAACACACGGCACGAAACTCGGTCAGCGTGAAGTCAAGACATTGAGGATGAAAGTTTGCGAGGGGATTTTTGATATCTCGAACGGTTTGGCCGTGGCGAGGAAACGAAATTATGGCGAGAAACGTGAAACGGGAAGTGTGTCATAACTACTGCATACATTAACTAATCTTGATGAAACTTCAGCAGTGTGTTCGTTGTAAGAGCCCGATCACATGGATGTGACTATTGTGAGTCAAAGTTATAGCGCCACCAACTGGCAGCAGGAAGTGTGTCACTTTCAAAATGCTTTTAAATCACCCTCTTATTTTTACCCGATTTGCTTCAAACTTCATGTGCATAATGTAGACACATGCCAGATGTAGACCTGTGAAAGGATTATTGATATCTTAGACACTGTTGCCATGGCAATGCATCAAACATTAATATTCCTTTTTTTAAGCTTTTTCATGCTTTTTTATGCTTTCGGGCACTTTTGGGGTTCTTAACGTGCTCGAAAACTCTTGAAACTTTGCACACAGGACAAAACCCGCGGCCATCAGAGCCAGGCTGAAGCTGGTACCCGGGCGTGGCAGGGGGGCTCGACAGCGCCCCCTTGAACGGGTCCGACAATTTGGTCCATATATCCAACACGCTTTACCCTATTTGCTTCAAACTTGATGTGTATAATGTAGACACAAGCCAGATGTAGACCTGTGAAAGGATTGTTGATATCTTAGATGCTGTTGCCGTGACAACGCATCAAACTTTAATATTCTTTTTGGATACTTTTGAGATTCTTAGCGCACTTTTGGGGCCCTTAACATGCTCAAAAACTCTTGAAACTTTGCACACGGGTCAGAAACCGCGGCCATCAGGGCCGGCTGAAGCTGGTACCCGGGCGTGGCAGGGGGGCTCGACAGCGCCCCCTGGAACGGGCGTCCGAAAACTTGGTCCATAAATCAAACAGGCTTTACCCGATTTGCTTCAAACTTGATGTGTATAATGTAAACACACGCCAGATGTAGACCTGTGAAAGGATTGTTGATATCTTAGATGCTGTTGCCGTGACAACGCATCAAACTTTAATATTCTTTTTGGATACTTTTGAGATTCTTAGCGCACTTTTGGGGCCCTTAACATGCTCAAAAACTCTTGAAACTTTGCACACGGGTCAGAAAACGCGGCCATCAGGGCCGGGCTGAAGCTGGTACCCGGGCGTGGCAGGGGGGCTCGACAGCGCCCCCTGGAACGGGGTCCGAAAACTTGGTCCATAAATCAAACACGCTTGCATGTAATAATATGAAACTCGCTACACATATAGATCTCATCGGTTCATATATCCTTTGTACTTTTACTTTTTACCCCAGCCCAACAGGAAGTCGGCTATTATCGTTTGTTTGGAAGCGTATGCCCCTGGAATTCGATATACTAATCCTAGAGAATTCAACCAATCGCCACGAAACTCGGTGTGCACGAAGTCAAGACATTGAGGATGAAAAATTGCCAGGGGATTTTTGATATCTCGAACGGTTTGGCCGTGGCGAGGAAACGAATTTATGGCGAATAATGGAAACAGGAAGTGTGTTATAACTTCAGCATACATTAACTGATCTTGATGAAACTTCAGCAGTGTGTTCGCTGTAAGAGTCCGATCACATGGATGTGACTATTGTGAGTCAAAGTTATAGCGCCACCAACTGGCAGCAGGAAGTGTGTCACTTCCTAAAGGCTTTGAAATCACCCTCTTATTTTTACCCGATTTGCTTCAAACTTCATCTGTATAATGTAAATACACTGCAGATGAAGACCTGTGAAGGGATTCTTGATATCTTTGAAACTGTTGCAGTGGCAACGCATCAAACTTTAATATTCTTGTTTGATGCTTTTGATGCTCTGAGTCAATATGGCAAGCCGTTTTAACATTTAATCATTTTAACCTACTAGTCTCTTTTTTCATGCTACTAGTACTTATTTTTTAGATACTAGTATCTATTCCATTAAGTAATAGTACTTATTCATTAGCGACTAGTGCTTATTCTTTAGTACTAGTGCCTATTCCTTAGATAGTAGTGCTTATTCTTTAGATATTCTTTTGAATACGTATTAGTAGCTAATGAATAAGTACTGGTATCTATTTTATAGGTACTAGTATGTAATGACTTAGAACTAGTATTTATTGAATAAATACTAGTATCTATTAATAGGTACTATTATCTAAAATGTCATTTTCTCTCTCTCTCTCTCTGAGCCAATATGGCAAGCCGTTTTAACATTTAATCATTTTAACATACTAGTCTCTATTTTCATGCTACTAGTACTTATTTTTTAGATATTAGTATCTATTCCATTAAGTACTAGTACTTATTCATTAGCGACTAATGCTTATTCTGTTTAGAATATTCAAAGTGCTTATTCAATTTGTATGCTTATTTATATTTTCAGAGCAGAAAATCAGATTTTTCTGCTTATTCAATATTGCATCTAAAAAGTGACTTGACGTGTGTGTGTGTGTGTGTGTGTGTGTGTGTGTGTGTGTGTGTGTGTGTGTGTGTGTGTGTGTGTGTGTGTGTGTGTGTGTGTGTGTGTGTGTGTTTGTGTGTGTGTGTGTTTGAGAGAGAGATTGTGTCTGTTACAGTGACAAGAGTTTTTAAGCCTTGTCTTTTTGGATATATATATATTTTTTATAAAAAAAAAATGTGCATACAACCCATGTATTTTTAATGTATAGTTTGCTTTAAATTAAATTAAGATTGTATGTTTGGTAATTGAACCTAAATAAATGTAAAATGAATGTGCTATATTTCAGATCAATATATTTGTTTTCCTTCATTTTAATCAACACTAACTTTATTCTCATCTGAATTATAAATAACTTATTTCTGTATAAAATAAAAAATCCCGAATAATCCAGACCAACCAGAGCACACTATTTGTACAACATCATCAGTGCTGAAGCGGGACTACCAGAGCCGTTCGGCAGATAGCGAGCAGATATTTTGTGTCACGTCGTGCACAATAACCCTAAAGGCACCAGGGTGGTGATGCCACCGGCTTTATTTATATATATATATATATATATATATATATATATATATATATATATATATATATATATATATATATATATATATATATAAATAAATATAGCTGCGAGCAGCGATGAAGGGCCAAAGCCGGCGGTACCGCCACCCTGGTGCACCAGGGTTGCGGTGCCACCGGCTTGGGCCCGTAATCGCTGCTCGCAGCTATATTTATTATTATTTTTTTACTACCTTTTGGACACTTTTGGAGGCCTTAACATGCTCAAAAACTCCTGAAACTTTGCACACATGTCAGAACCGGCGGCCATCAGGGCCGGGCTGAAGATGGTACCCGGGCGTGGCAGGGGGGCTCGACAGCGCCCCCTGGAACGGGGTCGGAAAACATGGTCCATAAATCAAACACGCTTGCATGTAATAATATGAAACTCGGTACACATGTAGATCTCATCGTTTCATATATACTTCGCACTCTAACTTTTTACCCCAGCCCAACAGGAAGTCGGCTATTTAGGCTTGTTTGGAAAACGCATGCAAAGGAATGTGAAACACTCCTCCTAGAGAATTCAAACACACGGCACGAAACTCGGTCAGCGTGAAGTCAAGACATTGAGGATGAAAGTTTGCGAGGGGATTTTTGATATCTCGAACGGTTTGGGCGTGGCGAGGAAACGAAATTATGGCGAGAAACGTGAAACGGGAAGTGTGTCATAACTACGGCATACATTAACTAATCTTGATGAAACTTCAGCAGTGTGTTCGTTGTAAGAGCCCGATCACATGGATGTGACTATTGTGAGTCAAAGTTATAGCGCCACCAACTGGCAGCAGGAAGTGTGTCACTTTCAAAATGCTTTGAAATCACCCTCTTATTTTTACCCGATTTGCTTCAAACTTCATCTGTATAATGTAAATACACGGCAGATGAAGACCTGTGAATGGATTCTTGATATCTTTGAAACTGTTGCTGTGGCAATCCATCAAACTTTAATATTCTTTTTGGATGCTTTTGAGACTCTTAGCATGCCTGAAATTGCTTAAAATTGCATGAAACTCGACAGACAGATCATATTTATTAGCCAGGTGACATGTGCATAGTTTCAGAAATGGGCGTGGTGCAGGGACTCAGTAGCGCCACCTTTTGACAAAAGTGGGCGGGTTAGTTTCATCTAGAGTTACAAAAATCTGTATTTATATAGTTCTCCTCCAGCCAGACAACTTTCTAATTTACAGTCATTAGCAATAACCAAGAGGAAGTCAGATATTTTGGTTTGAATATGGTCATTTCTCTCTGAGCCTACGTCTCTGTGACTGCTCTCTGTGTGTGTGTGTCTGTGAGTGTGGGGAGGGGGAGGGGGAGTGGGGCTATGTGCCTGCTCTCTGTGTGTGTGTCTCTGAGTGTGGGGAGGGGAGGGGAGTGGGGTTTGGCCTTCATTAAAAAAGGAAATAAATGTCTTAAGCCTTGTATTTTTTAAATACGTTTTTTTAATAAAGTAAAGGCATATAACAGACATGCTGCATTTAAATTTTTTTAATAAAACATTGTTTTTTATGTTTTTCAAGCCATTTGATTTATGAGGACTTTTGAAATGTCCTCATAAACCACCCATAAGTTGTAATACCAGTGTAATACACGTCATTATACAAATTTGTGTCCTCATAAATCACATAAACCAACCCACACAAACCAACCCACACACATACACACACACACACACACACACACACACACACACACACACACACACACACACACACACCAAATTGACGGTGGGTGGCAATGGTATATTTAAAAGTGCATAATTGTAATATCTGCAAGGCACCCCTAGTCCAGTCTTATTAAATGTATGCTTCATCTTTCATTTTAATTTGTAAATTTGATCAATAAATTCAATTATTTATAATAATAAGATACTATATGGCTGTTACCCTAGGTAGGGCTGATCAAATTACATCATTTACATTGAAAAATAACAATGCATTAAAAGATGTTATGAGATTGTTTTAAATATGAGTCAATTAAAAATCGTTGGAAAGAATGATACTTTTAAACATAACACTGAACCGTCACTAGGTGTCGCCAGGCTACCGTCTTAATGAGCGAGTCATTGATTCATTCGTTCAAACGATTCGTTCGAACGACTGAGTCATTCATGAATGAGACAGGTATGGATTGGTCATTGAATCTAGGGTTTGCGATGTCTACCAATTTGGCATCAGACTATGTGTACAGTGAAACATCGCGATGGACGATGATATCGGAGGAGGGGCGGGGCTAACGTTTTAATTTTTCACTTAAGCAATAAGCCCCGCAAAGCTGTGTTTTACAGTGGATTTAGAACAGCTAAGGGGCATAGGCACAACGCGGAGATATTTTCCTCTACATCTCATCAGCCATTTTGATTTCGGCACGCTCTGAGTCTGCAGCAGCTGACCACTAGGAGCGAATGTACATGATGTACAATGTACACGTGACAGAGCAGCCAGATCCAGACTGTGCTTTCGCGCTGTGGCTGGCGCTGAGCCAGAGACAGACGCGTTCAGTGCTTGTCATATTATATCACAACTATTCAGTGTTTTTAACCACATAATGTTTATTTTAGGTTTCAGACATTTAAATGCATATAATTTATAGCAAAACAATACATTTATAGTTTGTAAAATACACAATGGTGTCTATGGAAGCAGCAATAACAACCCATTCAAATATATTTGCCGACGGATTTTATTCATATCAGACACACAGTGTAAGGAACTATAAAGTTAACTCTATTCTTCTCCCAGTTCACCGGCCATGTATTTCGGGAGAAACTGTTTTTTAAACGACAAAACAAACTCACTTACACACATTTGAGAATCAGAATAGAAGATAGTTGATGACATGGTAACCAGGTTTGTTAATATTTATAAATAAAAGCGCTAACGTTACATGTCATACAGCGCTATTTTGGCTGTGGTGAATCACGTGCCAAGCATGACGCGTCACCATGGAAACATGGGGGGGGGGGGGGGGGGTCGCGATGCTGGCTTAACTATGATATCGTCTATCGGCACAACCCTAATTGAATCTTTGAGTAAACCAATTTGTCCAAAATGCTGAATCATTCAGTAATGCGAAAACATGTTGCTGTGAGATGAGCAATGGTTCTGCTGTGATCTTTGTTTAACTATTTTCGCTGCTGAAACAGAAAAAACCGTCAATATTGCATCTAAAATGTAAGTGACTTGACGTGTGTGTGTGTGTGTGTGTTGTGTGTGTGTGTGTGGTGTGTGTGTGTGTGTGTGTGTGTGTGTGTGTGTGTGTGTGTGTGGTGAGAGAGAGTGTGTCTGTTACAGTGAAAAGAGTTTAACCCCTTTAAGGCAGTGGATCTCAATCCTGGTCCTAGGGAGCCACTGCTCTGCATAGTTTGTATGTCTCCCTCATTTAACACACCTGATTCAGATCATCAGCTCGTTAGGAAAGAGCTTTATTAACTGAAGTGGGTGTGTCAGATAAAGGAGACATATAAAATGTGCAGAGCAGTGGCACCCATAGGACCAAGATTGAGAACCACTGCTTTAAGGCCTTGTCTTTTTTGGATATATCTTCTTTTTTTTTTATGTGCATACAACCCATATATTTTAAATGTATTGTTTGCTTTAAATTAAATTAAGATTGTATGTTTGGTAATTGAACCTAAATAAATTTACAATTAATGTGCTATATTTCAGATCAATATAATTGTTTTCTTTCATTTTAATCAACACTAACTTTATTCTCTATCTGTATTATAAATAACTTATTTCTGCATAAATTAAAAAATCCCCAATAATCCAGACCAACCAGAGCGCACTAATTCTACAACATCATCAGTGCTGAAGCGGAACTACCAGAGCGGTTCGGCAGATAGCGAGCAGATATTTTGTGTCACGTCGTGCACAATAACGCTAAAGGCACCAGGCTGGCGGTGCCACTGGCTTTATATATATATATATATATATATATATATATATATATATATATATATATATATATATATATATATATATAAATATAGCTGCGAGCAGCGATGAAGGGCCAAAGCCGACGGTACCGCCACCCTGGTGCACCAGGGTTGCGGTGCCACCGGCTTGGGCCCGTAATCGCTGCTCGCAGCTATATTTATTATTATTATTATTATTATTATTATTTTTTTACTACCTTTTGGACACTTTTGGAGGCCTTAACATGCTCAAAAACTCCTGACACTTTGCACACATGTCAGAACCCGCGGCCATCAGGGCCGGGCTGAAGATGGTACCCGGGCGTGGCAGGGGGGCTCGACAGCGCCCCCTGGAACGGGGTCCGAAAACATGGTCCATAAATCAAACACGCTTGCATGTAATAATATGAAACTCGGTACACATGTAGATCTCATCGTTTCATATATACTTCACACTCTTACTTTTTACCCCAGCCCAACAGGAAGTGGGCTATTTAGGGTTGTTGGTAAAACACACGCAAAGGAATTTGAAGTACTCCTCCTAGAGAATTCAAAACACACGGCACGAAACTCGGTCAGCGTGAAGTCAAGACATTGAGGATGAAAGTTTGCGAGGGGATTTTTGATATCTCGAACGGTTTGGCCGTGGCGAGGAAACAAAATTATGGCGAGAAACGTGAAACAGGAAGTGTGTCATAACTTCAGCATACATTAACTGATCTTGATGAAACTTCAGCAGTGTGTTCGTTCTAAGAGCCCGATCACATGGATGTGACTATTGTGAGTCAAAGTTATAGCGCCACCAACTGGCAGCAGGAAGTGTGTCACTTTCAAAATGCTTTGAAATCACCCTCTTATTTTTACCCGATTTGCTTCAAACTTCATTTGTATAATGTAAATACACGGCAGATGAAGACCTGTGAATGGATTCTTGATATCTTTGAAACTGTTGCTGTGGCAATCCATCAAACTTTAATATTCTTTTTGGATGCTTTTGAGACTCTTAGCATGCCTGAAATTGCTTAAAATTGCATGAAACTCGACAGACAGATCACATTTATTAGCCAGGTGACATGTGCATAGTTTCAGAAACGGGCGTGGTGCAGGGACTCAGTAGCGCCACCTTTTGACAAAAGTGGGGGGGGTTAGTTTCATCTAGAGTTACAAAAATCTGTATTTATATAGTTCTCCTCCAGCCAGACAACTTTCTAATTTACAGTCATTAGTAACAACCAAGAGGAAGTCAGATATTTTGGTTTGAATATGGTCATTTCTCTCTGAGCCTACGTCTCTGTGACTGCTCTCTGTGTGTGTGTCTGTGAGTGTGGGGAGGGGAGGGGGAGTGGGGCTAGATTAACCATTTCACTGCTGTGTGGTTTGGCCTTCATTAAAAAAGAAAATAAATGTCTTAAGCCTTGTATTTTTTAAATACGTTTTTTTAATAAAGGCATATAACAGACATGCTGCATTTAAATTTTTTTAATAAAACATTGTTTTTTATGTTTTTCAAGCCATTTGATTTATGAGGACTTTTGAAATGTCCTCATAAACCACCCATAAGTTGTAATACCAGTGTAATACACGTCATTATACAAATTTGTGTCCTCATAAATCACATAAACCAACCCACACAAACCAACCCACACACACACACACACACACACACACACACACACACACACACACACACACACACACACACACACCAAATTGACGGTGGGTGGCAATGGTATATTTAAAAGTGCATAATTGTAATATCTGCAAGGCACCCCTAGTCCAATCTTATTAAATGTATGCTTCATCTTTCATTTTAATTTGTAAATTTGATCAATAAATTCAATTATTTAGAATAATAAGATACTATATGGCTGTTACCCTAGGTAGGGCTGATCAAATTACATCATTTACATTGAAAAATAACAATGCATTAAATGATGTTATGAGATTGTTTTAAATATGAGTCAATTAAAAATCGTTGGAAAGAATGATACTTTTAAACATAACACTGAACCGTCACTAGGTGTCGCCAGGCTACCGTCTTAATGAGCGAGTCATTGATTCATTCGTTCAAACGATTCGTTCGAACGACTGAGTCATTCATGAATGAGACAGGTATGGATTGGTCATTGAATCTAGGGTTTGCGATGTCTACCAATTTGGCATCAGACGATGTGTACAGTGAAACATCGCGATGGACGATGATATCGGAGGAGGGTCGGGGCTAACGTTTTAATTTTTCACTTAAGCAATAAGCCCCGCAAAGCCGTGTTTTACAGTGGATTTAGAACAGCTAGGGGCGTAGGCACAACGCGGAGATATTTTCCTCTACATCTCATCAGCCATTTTGATTTCGGCACGCTCTGAGTCTGCAGCAGCTGACCACTAGGAGCGAATGTACATGATGTACAATGTACACGTGACAGAGCAGCCAGATCCAGACTGTGCTTTCGCGCTGTGGCTGGCGCTGAGCCAGAGACAGACGCGTTCAGTGCTTGTCATATTATATCACAACTATTCAGTGTTTTTAACCACATAATGTTTATTTTAGGTTTCAGACATTTAAATGCATATAACTTATAGCAAAACAATACATTTATAGTTTGTAAAATACACAATGGTGTCTATGGAAGCAGCCATAACAACCCATTCAAATATATTTGCCGACGGATTTTATTCATATCAGACACACAGTGTAAGTAACTATAAAGTTAACTCTATTCTTCTCCCAGTTCACCGGCCATGTATTTCGGAGAGAAACTGTTTTTTAAACGACAAAACAAACTCACTTACACACATTTGAGAATCAGAATAGAAGATAGTTAATGACATGGTAACCAGGTTTGTTAATATTTATAAATAAAAGCGCTAACGTTACATGTCTATTTTGGCTGTGGTGAATCACGTGCCAAGCATGACGCGTCACCATGGAAACATGGGGGGGGGGGGGGGATCGCGATGCTGGCTTAAAGCAAAGAGGCACAAGAGGCGAAACTCTGATGCTTTTCTGGTAACAGCCACTAGGTGGCGCTTCGGGAGCGCGGCCGCCATTTTGGGATGAATATTCCAACGGGAGTTACTGGACAACAGCACAGATAACAGTTTTTTGAGGTAGTTTTTTCTTGCATTATAGAATATTTCCATTTTATGCAACTTTACACATTTACTACTATTATTAGTTACCAACTCCACTTGGCCTGAAATATATTTTGTACGTTTTAATCCCCTGGATCATGCTACAAACATGATGATCTTATGGAACATTATGCATTGCTGTGTCCGTTATCCTATAATTGCCACAATTTTGTACAGTGGCTGTGTGTTTTTGTTTACATAGTCTTGCTTTAACGGTCATTAATATACGATATAAGAAGTTTACTGTAAAGCTGTTTCTATTGCTGTTGTATAGGCCTAATAGTTGTACAAATAGAGAGTTTGTAGGCCTAATACTGTATACGTGTTGTTGTAGCCATTAAATAAGCGCATTTAGTTTCATATTTGTTCAAATATTATAATGTTTTTTTCCCCATATTGATTATGAAAAGTGAACAGCATGAGTATGATATCGGGAGACATGAAGTGGCTCATACATGATTTTGACTCATTAGCCTACGCTGTGTTTTGTAGAAAGCCTTTCTTTAAAATTAATTTCGTTTTGTATAAATTCTATCTTATTTTTATTTTTTTTAAATTTAATCGGCTGGATTTAATAAATGGCAAATATAGCAGACATAATCATGACATCCGGCGCCGGCGCTCGTCTTGAGCGAATCTCATCATAAATTAACCGAAATATGCCTCAGACATGAGAAATATAGAAAGCTTGCAACTAAATATTTAAACGAAACTATTCCAAACGAAAAGAAATAGGCTACTCTCTGATTATGTTGCACACTCACATATGTTGAAATAACGAGATATTATGTTGAAATAACATTATAAATAATACATCTTTAAATATATTTGATTGAATGCTGAATGTTGTTCTTATTCAATTTAGTAAAATTAAAACTTTAGTTGTGATAATTAAAATGATTGAATATTAAATATCGAAGTTTTGCTCATTTAATAATAGTAGCACAATATAGGCTATAAGTGCGCAGCTCCCCCTGTCAATGATCTAGCACCCCCTCGGCACCTGCGTTAAAAAATCTGGCGCTGCCTCCTCTTTTTACATAATTATTTCAACCTAAAAATGACCTCTGCACTGGACTAAATATATGGCTTTCACCCCAAAATGGCGGAAGCGTAGCGCTGCTGCTGGGCGCTGGTGTTGTCAATGGAACGTTCTATTGGCTTTCACTTCTTGTAAATATACGTTCTTTGCTTAAAGTCCCCATGAACCGGAAGTTGCAAACGGCTTTTCTCCAGTGCTGTGACGTATTTCCGAGAGAAACGGAATACTTATGAGGCAAAATAGTGAGCGTGGCTTTTTTTTTCCAACTAGCACCTGATTGGATCTAGAAAAATGCACCTCCTCGCCATCTCTCCTTTCACACGCTGTGTGCCTGTCTACTGTCAGTTGGAGGGGCGTGATTACGGATGTTAAGCAGACACCCAAACCATCAAGCCTACGTCATCGGGCAAGGTCCTCCAGTGCAGAGGGGAGGGGCATTTTCAGAATTTGATTAAAGATTACGAAGCCAAAAAATTTTTTTGTGTGGATTGACTTGCACGGATGAATTGTTCACCACAAAACGATCAATTTAGGCAAACAAAGTAAGTATGGTCAATTTTGATTTCATGGGGACTTTAACATCGTGATGGCTGGACGATGATATCGTCAATCTTTGAGTAAACCAATTTGTCCAAAATGCTGAATCATTCAGTAATGAGAAAACATGTTGCTGTGAGATGCGCAATGGTTCTGCTGTGATCTTTGTTTAACTATTTTCGCTGCTGAAACAGAAAAACCGTCAATATTGCATCTAAAATGTAAGTGACTTGACGTGTGTGTGTGTGTGTGTGTGTTGTGTGTGTGTGTGTGTGTGTGTGTGTGTGTGTGTGTGTGTGTGTGTGTGTGTTACAGTGAAAAGAGTTTAACCCTTTAAGGCAGTGGATCTCAATCCTGGTCCTAGGGAGCCACTGCTCTGCATAGTTTGTATGTCTCCCTCATTTAACACACCTGATTCAGATCATCAGCTCGTTAGGAAAGAGCTTTATTAACTGAAGTGGGTGTGTCAGATAAAGGAGACATATAAAATGTGCAGAGCAGTGGCACCCTAGGACCAAGATTGAGAACCACTGCTTTAAGGCCTTGTCTTTTTTGGATTATATCTTCTTTTTTTTTTATGTGCATACAACCCATATATTTTAAATGTATTGTTTGCTTTAAATTAAATTAAGATTGTATGTTTGGTAATTGAACCTAAATAAATTTAAAATTAATGTGCTATATTTCAGATCAATATAATTGTTTTCTTTCATTTTAATCAACACTAACTTTATTCTCTATCTGTATTATAAATAACTTATTTCTGCATAAATTAAAAAATCCCCAATAATCCAGACCAACCAGAGCGCACTAATTCTACAACATCATCAGTGCTGAAGCGGAACTACCAGAGCCGTTCGGCAGATAGCGAGCAGATATTTTGTGTCACGTCGTGCACAATAACCCTAAAGGCACCAGGCTGGCGGTGCCACTGGCTTTATATATATATATAATATATATATATATATATATATATATATATATATATATATTATATATATATATATATATATATATATATATATATATATTATATATATATAGGGATGCACCGATACCACTTTTTCCAGACCGAGTCCGATACCGATACTTTCATTTTTGGTACTCGCCGATACCGATACGGTAACCGATAACTGTATTTTTAATTTTCAGTTAATTTTCAATTCATGCATTTGTAATTTTTAAATGTATTGGTAGAGAAACCAAAATAATATCAATCATATTAGTTGTTTATTAAATTTAAACTTAATTAGTTCAACAAATATATATTTCATGCACTGCATATTTATTACTGCATAAATTAAATATATATGGATCTTTTTGTAAAGTTGATAGAGGTAGCCTATTTAGCCAAGAGCAGAGAGTAATTTATTTGTCCTTTGTTTGATTAACATTAAAACACAGCAGCAGATTTATTAAAGTGCCGCCCCTTTAAGGCCGAACGCACTGACGCCATTTGAATTATACTGTCTACGTTCACTTGAGATATATAACAGACTTTTACTAGGATACTCGCCAATGTGTTTTTACATAGATTTGTGTGAATTCGTCCGTACAAGCGCAATGCGTGAAAGACTTCCATTCAGTATTCGCGCACTGTCTGGTGGTTTTCGGGGCGCGCGCTGTGGATGTTTGAAGTTCATGGAAATTCTTGACCTGCAAATGTCCTGTAATAATGTAGGCTACCACTCGTTAAACATAAGTAAGGTAACAGTTCATGTTTTACTTACATATACGATTTAGTTTTAATCCAAATAACACGTGCTGAGTGAATGATCCGCAATCAACAGCATTCAACAGAAGTGCTCTCTCTCTCTCTCTCTCTCTCTCTCTCTCTCTCTCTCTCTCTCTCTCTCTCTCTCTCTCTCTCTCTCTCTCTCTCTCTCTCTCTCTCTCTCTCTCTCTCTATCTCTCGTCAGTTAACGTTATTAATAAGCTACATGCCTCGTTTTACTTGATTTGCCATTGACATCCGACTGAACTACAAACTTTCCACTGACGTCTGTGAAAAAGGGTTGCGCTCGACCAGCTCGCGCGTCTGTGTCGTAGCGCGCTCAATCCTCTCCGTGTTTTTTCTCTTATCAGCTTGCGCACCATATAGTTAAATAGACGACGCGTTAATATATTCTGTTTAATATTCCACTGATAAGATACATTTATTTCATATACAGCCTTCTTTTTTTATCCCCATTATAATTTCTGACACTGTACACATGCTGCCTGGTATCGGTTGTTGGTATCGGGGCATTTTTACGAGTACGAGTACAAGTACATGAGCTCAGTATCGGGCCCGATACCGATACTGGTATCGGTGCATCCCTAATATATATATATATATAAATATAGCTGCGAGCAGCGATGAAGGGCCAAAGCCGACGGTAGCGCCACCCTGGTGCACCAGGGTTGCGGTGCCACCGGCTTGGGCCCGTAATCGCTGCTCGCAGCTATATTTAGGGCCCAAGCCCTAAGGGCGAAGGCCCTATTGTTTTCCTAAGGATTATTTATTCTTCTTCTTCTTCTTCTTCTTCTTCTTCTTCTTCTAATTATTTTTTTACTACCTTTTGGACACTTTTGGAGGCCTTAACATGCTCAAAAACTCCTGAAACTTTGCACACATGTCAGAACCCGCGGCCATCAGGGCCGGGCTGAAGATGGTACCCGGGCGTGGCAGGGGGGCTCGACAGCGCCCCCTGGAACGGGGTCCGAAAACATGGTCCATAAATCAAACACGCTTGCATGTAATAATATGAAACTCGGTACACATGTAGATCTCATCGTTTCATATATACTTCGCACTCTAACTTTTTACCCCAGCCCAACAGGAAGTCGGCTATTTAGGCTTGTTTGGAAAACGCATGCAAAGGAATGTGAAACACTCCTCCTAGAGGATTCAAACACACGGCACGAAACTCGGTCAGCGTGAAGTCAAGACATTGAGGATGAAAGTTTGCGAGGGGATTTTTGATATCTCGAACGGTTTGGCCGTGGCGAGGAAACGAAATTATGGCGAGAAACGTGAAACGGGAAGTGTGTCATAACTACTGCATACATTAACTAATCTTGATGAAACTTCAGCAGTGTGTTCGTTGTAAGAGCCCGATCACATGGATGTGACTATTGTGAGTCAAAGTTATAGCGCCACCAACTGGCAGCAGGAAGTGTGTCACTTTCAAAATGCTTTGAAATCACCCTCTTATTTTTACCCGATTTGCTTCAAACTTCATCTGTATAATGTAAATACACGGCAGATGAAGACCTGTGAATGGATTCTTGATATCTTTGAAACTGTTGCTGTGGCAATCCATCAAACTTTAATATTCTTTTTGGATGCTTTTGAGACTCTTAGCATGCCTGAAATTGCTTAAAATTGCATGAAACTCGACAGACAGATCATATTTATTAGCCAGGTGACATGTGCATAGTTTCAGAAATGGGCGTGGTGCAGGGACTCAGTAGCGCCACCTTTTGACAAAAGTGGGCGGGTTAGTTTCATCTAGAGTTACAAAAATCTGTATTTATATAGTTCTCCTCCAGCCAGACAACTTTCTAATTTACAGTCATTAGCAATAACCAAGAGGAAGTCAGATATTTTGGTTTGAATATGGTCATTTCTCTCTGAGCCTACGTCTCTGTGACTGCTCTCTGTGTGTGTGTGTCTGTGAGTGTGGGAAGGGGGAGGGGGAGTGGGGCTATGCGCCTGCTCTCTGTGTGTGTGTCTGTGAGTGTGGGGAGGGGGAGGGGGAGGGGGAGGGGAGTGGGGCTAGATTAACCATTTCACTGCTGTGTGGTTTGGCCTTCATTAAAAAAGGAAATAAATGTCTTAAGCCTTGTATTTTTTAAATACGTTTTTTTAATAAAGTAAAGGCATATAACAGACATGCTGCATTTAAATTTTTTTAATAAAACATTGTTTTTTATGTTTTTCAAGCCATTTGATTTATGAGGACTTTTGAAATGTCCTCATAAACCACCCATAAGTTGTAATACCAGTGTAATACACGTCATTATACAAATTTGTGTCCTCTTAAATCACATAAACCAACCCACACAAACCAACCCACACACACACACACACACACACACACACACACACACACACACACACACACACACACACACACACACACACACACACACACACACACACACACACACACACACACACACACACACATACACACACACACACACACCAAATTGACGGTGGGTGGCAATGGTATATTTAAAAGTGCATAATTGTAATATCTGCAAGGCACCCCTAGTCCAGTCTTATTAAATGTATGCTTCATCTTTCATTTTAATTTGTAAATTTGATCAATAAATTCAATTATTTAGAATAATAAGATACTATATGGCTGTTACCCTAGGTAGGGCTGATCAAATTACATCATTTACATTGAAAAATAACAATGCATTAAAAGATGTTATGAGATTGTTTTAAATATGAGTCAATTAAAAATCGTTGGAAAGAATGATACTTTTAAACATAACACTGAACCGTCACTAGGTGTCGCCAGGCTACCGTCTTAATGAGCGAGTCATTGATTCATTCGTTCAAACGATTCGTTCGAACGACTGAGTCATTCATGAATGAGACAGGTATGGATTGGTCATTGAATCTAGGGTTTGCGATGTCTACCAATTTGGCATCAGACGATGTGTACAGTGAAACATCGCGATGGACGATGATATCGGGAGGAGGGGCGGGGCTAACGTTTTAATTTTTCACTTAAGCAATAAGCCCCGCAAAGCCGTGTTTTACAGTGGATTTAGAACAGCTAAGGGGCGTAGGCACAACGCGGAGATATTTTCCTCTACATCTCATCAGCCATTTTGATTTCGGCACGCTCTGAGTCTGCAGCAGCTGACCACTAGGAGCGAATGTACATGATGTACAATGTACACGTGACAGAGCAGCCAGATCCAGACTGTGCTTTCGCGCTGTGGCTGGCGCTGAGCCAGAGACAGACGCGTTCAGTGCTTGTCATATTATATCACAACTATTCAGTGTTTTTAACCACATAATGTTTATTTTAGGTTTCAGACATTTAAATGCATATAATTTATAGCAAAACAATACATTTATAGTTTCTAAAATACACAATGGTGTCTATGGAAGCAGCAATAACAACCCATTCAAATATATTTGCCGACGGATTTTATTCATATCAGACACACAGTGTAAGTATAAAGTTAACTCTATTCTTCTCCCAGTTCACCGGCCATGTATTTCGGGAGAAACTGTTTTTTAAACGACTAAACAAACTCACTTACACACATTTGAGAATCAGAATAGAAGATAGTTGATGACATGGTAACCAGGTTTGTTAATATTTATAAATAAAAGCGCTAACGTTACATGTCACACAGCGCTATTTTGGCTGTGGTGAATCACGTGCCAAGCATGACGCGTCACCATGGAAACATGGGGGGGGGGGGGGGGGTCGCGATGCTGGCTTAACTATGATATCGTCTATCGGCACAACCCTAATTGAATCTTTGAGTAAACCAATTTGTCCAAAATGCTGAATCATTCAGTAATGAGAAAACATGTTGCTGTGAGATGCGCAATGGTTCTGCTGTGATCTTTGTTTAACTATTTTCGCTGCTGAAACAGAAAAAACCGTCAATATTGCATCTAAAATGTAAGTGACTTGACGTGTGTGTGTGTGTGTGTGTGTGTGTGTGTGTGTGTGTGTGTGTGTGTGTGTGTGTGTGTGTGTGTGTGTGTGTGTGTGTGTGTGTGTGTGTGTGAGAGTGTGTGTCTGTTACAGTGAAAAGAGTTTAACCCTTTAAGGCAGTGGATCTCAATCCTGGTCCTAGGGAGCCACTGCTCTGCATAGTTTGTATGTCTCCCTCATTTAACACACCTGATTCAGATCATCAGCTCGTTAGGAAATAGCTTTATTAACTGAAGTGGGTGTGTCAGATAAAGGAGACATATAAAATGTGCAGAGCAGTGGCACCCATAGGACCAAGATTGAGAACCACTGCTTTAAGGCCTTGTCTTTTTTGGATATATCTTCTTTTTTTTTTATGTGCATACAACCCATATATTTTAAATGTATTGTTTGCTTTAAATTAAATTAAGATTGTATGTTTGGTAATTGAACCTAAATAAATTTAAAATTAATGTGCTATATTTCAGATCAATATAATTGTTTTCTTTCATTTTAATCAACACTAACTTTATTCTCTATCTGTATTATAAATAACTTATTTCTGCATAAATTAAAAAATCCCCAATAATCCAGACCAACCAGAACGCACTAATTCTACAACATCATCAGTGGTGAAGCGGAACTACCAGAGCCGTTCGGCAGATAGCGAGCAGATATGTTGTGTCACGTCGTGCACAATAACGCTAAAGGCACCAGGCTGGCGGTGCCACTGGCTTTATATATATATATATATAAATATAGCTGCGAGCAGCGATGAAGGGCCAAAGCCGACGGTACCGCCACCCTGGTGCACCAGGGTTGCGGTGCCACCGGCTTGGGCCCGTAATCGCTGCTCGCAGCTATATTTAGGGCCCAAGCCCAAAGGGCGAAGGCCCTATTGTTTTCCTAAGGATTATTTATTATTATTATTATTATTTTTTTACTACCTTTTGGACACTTTTGGAGGCCTTAACATGCTCAAAAACTCCTGACACTTTGCACACATGTCAGAACCCGCGGCCATCAGGGCCGGGCTGAAGATGGTACCCGGGCGTGGCAGGGGGGCTCGACAGCGCCCCCTGGAACGGGGTCCGAAAACATGGTCCATAAATCAAACACGCTTGCATGTAATAATATGAAACTCGGTACACATGTAGATCTCATCGTTTCATATATACTTCGCACTCTTACTTTTTACCCCAGCCCAACAGGAAGTGGGCTATTTAGGGTTGTTGGTAAAACGCATGCAAAGGAATTTGAAGTACTCCTCCTAGAGAATTCAAACACACGGCACGAAACTCGGTCAGCGTGAAGTCAAGACATTGAGGATGAAAGTTTGCGAGGGGATTTTTGATATCTCGAACGGTTTGGCCGTGGCGAGGAAACAAAATTATGGCGAGAAACGTGAAACAGGAAGTGTGTCATAACTTCAGCATACATTAACTAATCTTGATGAAACTTCAGCAGTGTGTTCGTTGTAAGAGCCCGATCACATGGATGTGACTATTGTGAGTCAAAGTTATAGCGCCACCAACTGGCAGCAGGAAGTGTGTCACTTTCAAAATGCTTTGAAATCACCCTCTTATTTTTACCCGATTTGCTTCAAACTTCATTTGTATAATGTAAATACACGGCAGATGAAGACCTGTGAATGGATTCTTGATATCTTTGAAACTGTTGCTGTGGCAATCCATCAAACTTTAATATTCTTTTTGGATGCTTTTGAGACTCTTAGCATGCCTGAAATTGCTTAAAATTGCATGAAACTCGACAGACAGATCACATTTATTAGCCAGGTGACATGTGCAAAGTTTCAGAAACGGGCGTGGTGCAGGGACTCAGTAGCGCCACCTTTTGACAAAAGTGGGGGGGTTAGTTTCATCTAGAGTTACAAAAATCTGTATTTATATAGTTCTACTCCAGCCAGACAACTTTCTAATTTACAGTCATTAGTAACAACCAAGAGGAAGTCAGATATTTTGGTTTGAATATGGTCATTTCTCTCTGAGCCTACGTCTCTGTGACTGCTCTCTGTGTGTGTGTCTGTGAGTGTGGGGAGGGGGAGGGGGAGGGGGGTGGGGCCATGTGACTGCTCTCTGTGTGTGTGTCTGTGAGTGTGGGAAGGGGAGGGGGGAGTGGGGCTAGATTAACCATTTCACTGCTGTGTGGTTTGGCCTTCATTAAAAAAGGAATAAATGTCTTAAGCCTTGTATTTTTTAAATACGTTTTTTTAATAAAGGCATATAACAGACATGCTGCATTTAATTTTTTTTAATAAAACATTGTTTTTTATGTTTTTCAAGCCATTTGATTTATGAGGACTTTTGAAATGTCCTCATAAACACCCATAAGTTGTAATACCAGTGTAATACACGTCATTATACAAATTTGTGTCCTCATAAATTACATAAACCAACCCACACAAACCAACCCCCACACACACACACACACACACACACACACACACACAACACCAAATTGACGGTGGGTGGCAATGGTATATTTAAAAGTGCATAATTGTAATATCTGCAAGGCACCCCTAGTCCAATCTTATTAAATGTATGCTTCATCTTTCATTTTAATTTGTAAATTTGATCAATAAATTCAACTATTTAGAATAATAAGATACTATATGGCTCTTACCCTAGGTAGGGCTGATCAAATTACATCATTTACATTGAAAAATAACAATGCATTAAATGATGTTATGAGATTGTTTTAAATATGAGTCAATTAAAAATCGTTGGAAAGAATGATACTTTTAAACATAACACTGAACCGTCACTAGGTGTCGCCAGGCTACCGTCTTAATGAGCGAGTCATTGATTCATTCGTTCAAACGATTCGTTCGAACGACTGAGTCATTCATGAATGAGACAGGTATGGATTGGTCATTGAATCTAGGGTTTGCGATGTCTACCAATTTGGCATCAGACGATGTGTACAGTGAAACATCGCGATGGACGATGATATCGGGAGGAGGGGCGGGGCTAACGTTTTAATTTTTCACTTAAGCAATAAGCCCCGCAAAGCTGTGTTTTACAGTTGATTTAGAACAGCTAAGGGGCGTAGGCACAACGCGGAGATATTTTCCTCTACATCTCATCAGCAATTTTGATTTCGGCACGCTCTGAGTCTGCAGCAGCTGACCACTAGGAGCGAATGTACATGATGTACAATGTACACGTGACAGAGCAGCCAGATCCAGACTGTGCTTTCGCGCTGTGGCTGGCGCTGAGCCAGAGACAGACGCGTTCAGTGCTTGTCATATTATATCACAACTATTCAGTGTTTTTAACCACATAATGTTTATTTTAGGTTTCAGACATTTAAATGCATATAACTTATAGCAAAACAATACATTTATAGTTTGTAAAATACACAATCGTGTCTATGGAAGCAGCCATAACAACCCATTCAAATATATTTGCCGACGGATTTTATTCATATCAGACACACAGTGTAAGTAACTATAAAGTTAACTCTATTCTTCTACCAGTTCACCGGCCATGTATTTCGGGAGAGAAACTGTTTTTTAAACGACAAAACAAACTCACTTACACACATTTGAGAATCAGAATAGAAGATAGTTAATGACATGGTAACCAGGTTTGTTAATATTTATAAATAAAAGCTCTAACGTTACATGTCTATTTTGGCTGTGGTGAATCACGTGCCAAGCATGACGCGTCACCATGGAAACATGGGGGGGGGGGGGGGGGGATCGCGATGCTGGCTTAAAGCAAAGAGGCGAAACTCTGATGCTTTTCTGGTAACAGCCACTAGGTGGCGCTTCGGGAGCGTGGCCGCCATTTTGGGATGAATATTCCAACGGGAGTTAATGGACAACAGCACAGATAACAGTTTTTTGAGGTAGTTTTTTCTTGCATTATAGAATATTTCCATTTTATGCAACTTTACACATTTACTACTATTATTAGTTACCAACTCCACTTGGCCTGAAATATATTTTGTACGTTTTAATCCCTGGATCATGCTACAAACATGATGATCTTATGGAACATTATGCATTCATTGCTGTGTCCGTTATCCTATAATTGCCACAATTTTGTACAGTGGCTGTGTGTTTTTGTTTACATAGTCTTGCTTTAACGGTCATTAATATACGATATAAGAAGTTTACTGTAAAGCTGTTTCTATTGCTGTTGTATAGGCCTAATAGTTGTACAAATAGAGAGTTTGTAGGCCTAATACTGTATACGTGTTGTTGTAGCCATTAAATAAGCGCATTTAGTTTCATATTTGTTCAAATATTATAATGTTTTTTTCCCCATATTGATTATGAAAAGTGAACAGCATGAGTATGATATCGGGAGACATGAAGTGGCTCATACATGATTTTGACTCATTAGCCTACGCTGTGTTTTGTAGAAAGCCTTTCTTTAAAATTAATTTCGTTTTGTATAAATTCTATCTTATTTTTATTTTTTTTAAATTTAATCGGCTGGATTTAATAAATGGCAAATATAGCAGACATAATCATGACATCCGGCGCCGGCGCTCGTCTTGAGCGAATCTCATCATAAATTAACCGAAATATGCCTCAGACATGAGAAATATAGAAAACTTGCAACTAAATATTTAAACGAAACTATTCCAAACGAAAAGAAATAGGCTACTCTCTGATTATGTTGCACACTCACATATGTTGAAATAACGAGATATTATGTTGAAATAACATTATAAATAATACATCTTTAAATATATTTGATTGAATGCTGAATGTTGTTCTTATTCAATTTAGTAAAATTAAAACTTTAGTTGTGATAATTAAAATGATTGAATATTAAATATCGAAGTTTTGCTCATTTAATAATAGTAGCACAATATAGGCTATAAGTGCGCAGCTCCCCCTGTCAATGATCTAGCACCCCTCGGCACCTGCGTTAAAAAATCTGGCGCTGCCTCCTCTTTTTACATAATTATTTCAACCTAAAAATGACCTCTGCACTGGGCTAAATATATGGCTTTCACCCCAAAATGGCGGAAGCGTAGCGCTGCTGCTGGGCGCTGGTGTTGCAATGGAACGTTCTATTGGCTTTCACTTCTTGTAAATATACGTTCTTTGCTTAAAGTCCCATGAACCGGAAGTTGCAAACGGCTTTTCTCCAGTGCTGTGACGTATTTCCGAGAGAAACGGAATACTTATGAGGCAAAATAGTGAGCGTGGCTTTTTTTTTCCAACTAGCACCTGATTGGATCTAGAAAAATGCACCTCCTCGCCATCTCTCCTTTCACACGCTGTGTGCCTGTCTACTGTCAGTTGGAGGGGCGTGATTACGGATGTTAAGCAGACACCCAAACCATCAAGCCTACGTCATCAGGCAAGGTCCTCCAGTGCAGAGGGGAGGGGCATTTTCAGAATTTGATTAAAGATTACGAAGCCAAAAATTTTTTTTGTGTGGATTGATTTGCACGGATGAATTGTTCACCACAAAACGATCAATTTAGGCAAACAAAGTAAGTATGGTCAATTTTGATTTCATGGGGACTTTAACATCGTGATGTCTGTCAGCCATCACGATGGACGAAGATATCGTCAATCTTTGAGTAAACCAATTTGTCCAAAATGCTGAATCATTCAGTAATGAGAAAACATGTTGCTGTGAGATGCGCAATGGTTCTGCTGTGATCTTTGTTTAACTATTTTCGCTGCTGAAACAGAAAAACCGTCAATATTGCATCTAAAATGTAAGTGACTTGACGTGTGTGTGTGTGTGTGTGTGTGTGTGTGTGTGTGTGTGTGTGTGTGTGTTACAGTGAAAAGAGTTTAACCCTTTAAGGCAGTGGATCTCAATCCTGGTCCTAGGGAGCCACTGCTCTGCATAGTTTGTATGTCTCCCTCATTTAACACACCTGATTCAGATCATCAGCTGGATGATCTAGGAAAGAGCTTTATTAACTGAAGTGGGTGTGTCAGATAAAGGAGACATATAAAATGTGCAGAGCAGTGGCACCCTAGGACCAAGATTGAGAACCACTGCTTTAAGGCCTTGTCTTTTTTGGATATATCTTCTTTTTTTTTTTTATGTGCATACAACCCATATATTTTAAATGTATTGTTTGCTTTAAATTAAATTAAGATTGTATGTTTGGTAATTGAACCTAAATAAATTTAAAATTAATGTGCTATATTTCAGATCAATATAATTGTTTTCTTTCATTTTAATCAACACTAACTTTATTCTCTATCTGTATTATAAATAACTTATTTCTGCATAAATTAAAAAATCCCCAATAATCCAGACCAACCAGAGCGCACTAATTCTACAACATCATCAGTGCTGAAGCGGAACTACCAGAGCCGTTCGGCAGATAGCGAGCAGATATTTTGTGTCACGTCGTGCACAATAACCCTAAAGGCACCAGGCTGGCGGTGCCACTGGCTTTATATATATATATATATATATATATATATATTATATATATATATATATAAATATAGCTGCGAGCAGCGATGAAGGGCCAAAGCCGATGGTAGCGCCACCCTGGTGCACCAGGGTTGCGGTGCCACCGGCTTGGGCCCGTAATCGCTGCTCGCAGCTATATTTTATTATTCTTCTTCTTCTTCTAATTATTTTTTTACTACCTTTTGGACACTTTTGGAGGCCTTAACATGCTCAAAAACTCCTGAAACTTTGCACACATGTCAGAACCCGCGGCCATCAGGACCGGGCTGAAGATGGTACCCGGGCGTGGCAGGGGGGCTCGACAGCGCCCCCTGGAACGGGGTCCGAAAACATGGTCCATAAATCAAACACGCTTGCATGTAATAATATGAAACTCGGTACACATGTAGATCTCATCGTTTCATATATACTTCGCACTCTAACTTTTTACCCCAGCCCAACAGGAAGTCGGCTATTTAGGCTTGTTTGGAAAACGCATGCAATGGAATGTGAAGTACTCCTCCTAGAGAATTCAAACACACGGCACGAAACTCGATCAGCGTGAAGTCAAGACATTGAGGATGAAAGTTTGCGAGGGGATTTTTGATATCTCGAACGGTTTGGCCGTGGCGAGGAAACGAAATTATGGCGAGAAACGTGAAACGGGAAGTGTGTCATAACTACTGCATACATTAACTGATCTTGATTCAGCAGTGTGTTCGTTGTAAGAGCCCGATCACATGGATGTGACTATTGTGAGTCAAAGTTATAGCGCCACCAACTGGCAGCAGGAAGTGTGTCACTTTCAAAATGCTTTGAAATCACCCTCTTATTTTTACCCGATTTGCTTCAAACTTCATCTGTATAATGTAAATACACGGCAGATGAAGACCTGTGAATGGATTCTTGATATCTTTGAAACTGTTGCTGTGGCAATCCATCAAACTTTAATATTCTTTTTGGATGCTTTTGAGACTCTTAGCATGCCTGAAATTGCTTAAAATTGCATTAAAAACTCGAAAGACAGATCACATTTATTAGCCAGGTGACATGTGCATAGTTTCAGAAACGGGCGTGGTGCAGGGACTCAGTAGCGCCACCTTTTGACAAAAGTGGGGGGGTTAGTTTCATCTAGAGTTACAAAAATCTGTATTTATATAGTTCTCCTCCAGCCAGACAACTTTCTAATTTACAGTCATTAGCAATAACCAAGAGGAAGTCAGATATTTTGGTTTGAATATGGTCATTTCTCTCTGAGCCTTCGTCTCTGTGACTGCTGTCTGTGTGTGTGTCTGTGAGTGTGGGGAGGGGGAAGGGGAGTGGGGCTAGATTAACCATTTCACTGCTGTGTGGTATGGCCTTCATTAAAAAAGAAAATAAATGTCTTAAGCCTTGTATTTTTTAAATACGTTTTTTTTAATAAAGGCATATAACAGACATGCTGCATTTAAATTTTTTTAATAAAACATTGTTTTTTATGTTTTTCAAGCCATTTGATTTATGAGGACTTTTGAAATGTCCTCATAAACCACCCATAAGTTGTAATACCAGTGTAATACACATGCCATTATACAAATTTGTGTCCTCTTAAATCACTTAAACCAACCCACACACACACACACACACACACACATCAAATTGACGGTGGGTGGCAATGGTATATTTAAAAGACTTGATGTGTGTGTGTGTGTGTGAGAAATAGGAGAGAGAGAGAGAGAGAGAGAGAGAGAGAGAGAGAGAGAGAGAGAGAGAGAGAGAGAGAGAGAGAGAGAGAGAGAGAGAGAGGAGAGAGAGAGAGAGAGAGAGAGAGAGAGAGAGAGAGAGAGAGGAGAGAGAGAGAGAGAGAGAGAGAGAGAGAGAGAGAGAGAATAAAAAACAAAAAGTTTGGTTCCGGTAGGTGGTCAGTTGAGGTCATGGGTCGGTAGGGATTTTTTTTTTTTTTTTTTTTTTTCATGTGCTTGTCCTCCGGACAAGTAAATCTGTCATTCACTTGTCTGAGAAAAAAGTTGCTTGTCCGGATTTATTTATTTATTTATTCTGAAGCAATATTCTCATCAGTTTTCAATCAGCTTTGATATTTAAATCGGCATATTGTAATATCTGCATTGAATGTTGTGGATATTGACTAAGAATATTGAATATTATGTATGTTATCAATCACCCTAAATGCAATACGGTGTTAGCCATAATATCTTAAAGTGCGATACTGTCGCATAATAGTGTCCCATGAAGGGCATCCCCTCCCCCAATATTATTAAATGTCCTATTAGTGTCTTATTATTCTAAATATTTGAATTTATTGATCAAATTTAGGAATTTAAAATGAAAGATGAAGCATAGGCTATCTATTCCATTAAGTACTAGTACTTATTCATTAACGACTGGTGCTTATTCTGTTTAGAATATTCAAAGTGCTTATTCAATTTGTATGCTTATTAATACGCCTGTGAAGAGAAGACTCAACGCCGGCGATATGTTATGCCTAAATTAATACATGATTAACTAACTGTATTTTTCTATGTACATTTCTGAAATGCACTTTCTGTAAAGCTGCTTTGAGACATTGTGAAAAGCGCTATACAAATAAATTTGAATTGAATTGAATTATATTTTCAGAGCAGAAAATTCGATTTTTCAGCTTATTCAATATTGCATCTAAAATGTAAGTGACTTGACGTGTGTGTGTGTGTGTGTGTGTGTGTGTGTGTGTGTGTGTGTGTGTGTGTGTGTGTGTGTGTGTGTGTGTGTGTGTGAGAGAGAGAGAGATTGTGTCTGTTACAGTGACAAGAGTTTTTAAGCCTTATCTTTATGGATATATATATATATATTTTTTTTTTTTACATGTGCATACAACCCATGTATTTTAAATGTATTGTTTGCTATAAATTAAATTAAGATTGTAAGTTTGGTAATTGAACCTAAATAAATATAAAATGAATGTGCTATATTTCAGATCAATATATTTGTTTTCCTTCATTTTAATCAACACTAACTTTATTCTCATCTGAATTATAAATAACTTATTTCTGTGTAAAATAAAAAATCCCGAATAATCCAGACCAACCAGAGCACACTATTTCTACAACATCATCAGTGCTGAAGCGGGACTACCAGAGCCGTTCGGCAGATAGCGAGCAGATTTTTTGTGTCACGTCGTGCACAATAACCCTAAAGGCACCCCTGCCATATATATATATATATAAATAAATATAGCTGCGAGCAGCGATGAAGGGCCAAAGCTGGCGGTACCGCCACCCTGGTGCACCAGTGTTGCGGTGCCACCGGCTTGGGCCCGTAATCGCTGCTCGCAGCTATATTTCTTCTTCTTCTTCTTCTTCTTCTTCTAATTATTTTTTTACTACCTTTTGGCCACTTTTGGAGGCCTTAACATGCTCAAAAACTCCTGAAACTTTGCACACATGTCAGAACCCGCGGCCATCAGGGCCGGGCTGAAGCTGGTACCCGGGCGTGGCAGGGGGGCTCGACAGTGCCCCCTGGAACGGGGTCCGAAAACATGGTCCATAAATCAAACACGCTTGCATGTAATAATATGAAACTCGGTACACATGTAGATCGCATCGTTTCATATATACTTCGCACTCTAACTTTTTACCCCAGCCCAACAGGAAGTGGGCTATTTAGGCTTGTTTGGAAAACGCATGCAATGGAATGTGAAGTACTCCTCCTAGAGAATTCAAACACACGGCACGAAACTCAGTCAGCGTGAAGTCAAGACATTGAGGATGAAAGTTTGCGAGGGGATTTTTGATATCTCGAACGGTTTGGCCGTGGCGAGGAAACGAAATTATGGCGAGAAACGTGAAAGCGGGAACTTCAGCATACATTAACTGATCTTGATGAAACTTCAGCAGTGTGTTCGTTGTAAGAGCCCGATCACATGGATGTGACTATTGTGAGTCAAAGTTATAGCGCCACCAACTGGCAGCAGGAAGTGTGTCACTTCCAAAATGCTTTGAAATCACCCTCTTATTTTTACCCGATTTGCTTCAAATTTTATGTATATAATGTAGACAGACGGCAGATGTAGACCTGTGAAAAGATTAGTGATATCTTAGATACTGTTGCCGTGACAACGCATCAAATTTTAATATTCTTTTTGGATGCTTTTGAGACTCTCAGCGCACTTTTGGGGCCCTTAACATGCTCAAACTCTCGAAACTTTGCACACGGGTCAGAACACGTGGCCATCAGGGCCGGGCTGAAGCTGGTATCCGGGCGTGGTAGGGGGGCTCGACAGCGCCCCCTGGAACGGGGTCCAAAATATTGGTCCATAAATCAAACACGCTTGCATGTAATAATATGAACCTCGGTACACATATAGATCTCATCGGTTCATATATCCTTTGTACTTTTACTTTTTACCCCAGCCCAACAGGAAGTCGGCTATTATCGTTTGTTTGGAAGCGTATGCCCCTGGAATTCGATATACTAATCCTAGAGAATTCAACCAATCGCCACGAAACTCGGTGTGCATGAAGTCAAGACATTGAGGATGAAAAATTGCCAGGGGATTTTTGATATCTCGAACGGTTTGGCCGTGGCGAGGAAACGAATTTATGGCGAATAATGTAAAACAGGAAGTGTGTTATAACTTCAGCATACATTAACTGATCTTGATGAAACTTCAGCAGTGTGTTCACTGTAAGAGTCCGATCACATGGATGCGACTATTGTGAGTCAAAGTTATAGCGCCACCAACTGGCAGCAGGAAGCGTGTCACTTCCTAAATGCTTTGAAATCATCCTCTTATTTTTACCCGATTTGCTTCAAACTTTATGTGTATAATGTAAACACACGGCAGATGTAGACCTGTGAAAGGATTATTGATATCTTAGATACTGTTGCCGTGGCAACACATCAAACTTTAATATTCTTGTTTGATGCTTTTGAGACTCTTAGCATGCTTGAAATTGCATGAAACTCGACAGACACAGGTATGCATATGGTTCAGATCAAGCCGGACAACTTTCTAATTAACTGTCATTAGCTCAGACCAAGAGGAAGTTAGAAATTTTGGTTTGAATATGGTCATTTTCTCTCCCTCTCTCTCTGAGCCAATATGGCAAGCCATTCTAACATTTAATCATTTTAGTCTACTAGTCTCTATTTTCATGCTACTAGTTCTTATTTTTTAGATACTAGTATCTATTCCATTAAGTACTAGTACTTATTCATTAGCGACTAGTGCTTATTCTTTAGTACTAGTGCCTATTCTTTAGATACTAGTGCGTATTCTTTAGATATTCTTTTGAATACGTATTAGTAGCTAATGAATAAGTACTGGTATCTATTTAATAGGTACTAGTATCTAATGACTTAGTACTAGTATTTATTGAATAAATACTAGTATCTATTAATAGCTACTAGTATCTAAAATGTCATTTTGTCTCTCTCTCTCTCTCTGAGCCAATATGGCAAGCCGTTTTAACATTTCATCATTTTAACCTACTAGTCTCTATTTTCATTATTTTTATTTTCATACAACCCATGTATTTTAAATGTATTGTTTGCTTTAAATTAAATTAAGATTGTATGTTTGGTAATTGAACCTAAATAAATTTAAAATTAATGTGCTATATTTCAGATCAATATATTTGTTTTCCTTCATTTTAATCAACACTAACTTATTTCTGTATAAAATAAAAAAAATCCAGAATAATCCAGACCAAGCGGAGCACACTAATTCTACAACATCATCAGTGCTGAAGCGGAACTACCAGAGCCGTTCGGCAGATAGCGAGCAGATATTTTGTTTCACGTCGTGCACAATAACCCTAATGGCACCAGGGTGGCGAGCCACCGGCTTTATATATATATATATATATATATGAATATAGCTGCGAGCAGCGATGAAGGGCCAAAGCCGGCGGTACCGCCACCCTGGTGCACCAGGGTGGCAGTGCCACCGGCTTGGGCCCGTAATCGCTGCTCGCAGCTATATTTTTATTCTTTCTTTCCTTGGCATTCTAAGAAAATATTTGGATACAATTATTAGAATGCATAACACATCAAATGAAAATAGGGAAATTATGATAATATTACTAAATATTATTTACTTTACCAAACAAAACAGTGAGAATCAAGAAGGTAATTATGGAAAATAAATGTTTAGTTTTGTTGATGTTGTAAATTTAATGTATGTATTATATGTATGAAAGACAGTGTTAGCTATCATGAATCAGTACCACTTTACAATAAGGTTTCATTAGTTAACATTAGCTAACAATGAACTGCACTTCTACAGCATTTATTAATCTTAGTTAATATTAATTTCAGCATTTACTAAAACATTAAAATCAAAAGTTGTATTTGTTATCATTAGTTAATGCACTGACTGTGACATGACATGAATAAACAATCATCAGTTGTATTATTAACTAAGATATGTGTTGCTCATGGTTAGTTCATACATGAGTAATGAACAAATTAGCCTTATTGTAAAGCGTAGGCTACTATGAAATCAAAGATATAAGTTCCTTGCAATTTAGAGATGGACATGGACTTAAGATTTCATTTAACTAACGTTAGATGTATTTCCCCTTGCACTTTTATTCCTTGGATAAAAACGAATGACATTGTCACTCAGAATGCGTCTGAAATCGATTTACACATTTATTATTAGTTAAGAATAACTTGCATGCTGCCGCAACTTTTAGAGTAGCATGGTTTTGGTAGGATAAATGTAATTTTCCGTATTAGCTTAAACGTTACCTGCTGCTCGTTTGAAGACTCGCGCGAACTGCTGCGTAGTGCGTACCAGAACCGTTAAATGCGCAGTCAGTGGAGACTCGCGCTCTTGCGGACGCGTCGAGTATAAACAAGGCTTGAAGGCGCTGCAAAGGAAACTCCGCCTACCATTTCTCCGCCAATTTTTTTTTAATATAATATTTGTTTGTATTATTATTGTTAGTGGCAAGGGTGTGTACATGTATTGTTATTTATTATAGGTGAGGCATGCATGTGCGCTCTCAGGTCGCCTTAAGGGTGTGAAAATAATTCCTTCTAAAAATGCCCTAAACTACCTCGTAAAAACTTCTGGGGAATAATCTGCAAAAAGCTCATCCAATGAACCTGCGCTCTGGCACAACTACACAGAAGTTCGTCCGTAAAACAAAGACAAAGAAAGGACACGTGGCAAACGAATGCACAATGGCAGGTAGCGATATGGAGAAAAATCTTAAATCAATGCTCACTGAGTTAAAAAATGACATATCCAAACAGATCGGAGGGCTCCGCGCAGACGTGGGCAAAATGACGACCGAAATGATTAAAATGAGAGAAGAATTGAAAGGTGTACGCTCCGATCTGCGCGAGGCCCAGGATAACGTTAAAGAAGCTGAGCAAAGAATAAATAATCTGGAAGAACGGGAAGACGCTACCACAGTGCTGTTGAAAAAACTGGTGAAAGAACAAAAGGAAATGTCTGAAAAAATAGAATATTTGGAAAACAAATCAAGGCAAAATAATATCCGCATATATGGAATCCAAGAAGGTCTAGAAGCAAATGATATAATTGGCTTTGTTACAACGCTACTCACAGAAAAGCTGGATATTCCACCTGACATGACCCAGATTGTCGCAGCGCACCGTTCATTGGCACAGAGACCTGCTCGGGATGCAGCGCCCAGGTCTATGGTGGTTTGTTTCATGCAATGGAATACAAGGCAACGGGTTTTACAAACGGCTTGGTCAAAAAAAGAGATACGGATTGGGGAAACCCGCATCTACTTCTCTCAAGACTTTCCAAGTAAGATACAAAAAGAACGAAGCAGATACTTTCAGTTGAGGAAAGTTTTGAAAGAGAGAAAAGTTAAATCCCATATAACATATCCGTCAAAACTGAGAGTCTTTATTGACGGAAATGCAGTGACCTACAGTACACTCGAAGAAGCAGATTCGGATCTACGGAGTAAGGGTATACTGCAAAGTGGAGATGAGACTGAGCCCCAGTCGCGCCGAGCCATCGTGCGCGGAACATACACCGACCCGGAGTAGGTATAGTAGGAGAGCACGAGGAGCAGAAGCGGAGACAGTGTAAGACTCTTAAGGTATGGAGATACAAAAAACTTAAAAACTGTTGAAGATGTTTACTCGTGGAGAGGACTCTAAATCGGTCTTCGCTTTTGAACAAAATTATTACAATTTTGCCCCCAATCCAGAGGTCTGGAACTCTTTATTTATTTTATTTATTTATTCCCCCCCCCCCCTCCCCACCCCCACCCACGGGGGTGTTTACAGGCACTTTTACATTGTTTAATTTTTTATATCTATGTTTTCTTTAAATACCTTAATAAGACAGCGAAGTTTCATCTTGTGAAAGAAGAAAAATGGGAGTACTTAAGATAGTCACAGTTAATGTAAATGGAATTAATAATCCAATAAAAAGAAGGAATATAATGCAGAGACTTAAAAAATTAGGGGACATTATTTTTTTTACAGGAAACACACCTGAGTCAAGGGGAACATGAGAAACTGGGGAAATTAGCTATTCATATACAACAGCTAAAAGAGGAGTAGCGGTGCTCCTTAATAATAATTTAAGATTTACTAAAGATAAATGCATCAGGGAAAAACATGGGAGATTTGTCTTTTTACGTGGAGAAATAGACGGTCAACCAGTAACATTGTTTAACGTATATAACCCACCAGGGGAGCGAGTTTCCCTCATGAAGAGAATCCTCCATTTGTTCATGTCTGAGGCTGAAGGATTAACTGTAGTGGGAGGGGACTTTAATTTAGTGATGAATCAAAAGATAGACACTACAAGTAGAATAAAACACAAATCAGAACCAACAGCTAAATTATTAAGGGAAGCTAAGTTAGAATTGGGACTGTTGGATGTTTGGCGTTATCTCCACCCAAAGGACAGAACCTTCACTTTTTATTCTGATGCACATAGAGTATCCTCATGACTGGATTATTTTTTTATGTTAACCCTTTCACGCATAGTGGTCACTACAGTGGACAGCTATTTAAAAAGCATTTTCTTGAATTTGCAAGGGTTTTGATGGCAAAGTTGCACATCAATCTCTTCAGTGGACCCTGGTGCATCATCCTATACATTGCAATCAAGTTGCAAGCCGTTGTGTTTCGAGTTTTTCCCCCTCCAAACCAACATGGCCAATGGTCAGTCAGACATGCCAAGTTGCTCCGGAATATCCACCCATTCCTTCTATCCTAGGAGACTCTTGTAGGTAAAAAAAATATTGCAGCATCAAGCAATATCTAATGAGTCATATGACAGTAAAATTTTCCAAGTTTTGATTTTAGATTGGGAGAAAAATCAGATTTATCACCTGTCCACTAGTGGACCTCATGCATCAGTGGCTATATTTCAGCTACAATTCATACTTAAACTGTGAATATTGTTTTTGAAAATACTTAATCTGCAGTGACTTTTTTGACTGTAAATAAATGTATTTGTATTATTAGAATGTTTATTTCATTGACATCGAAAAAAGTTATGTGATTACATAGTTTGTGACTTATGTATTACTTTACTCATTTCATCAAAAAAGTAATCTAATTACGTAATGCATTACTTCTTAGATCAAAAAGTTATCTGTTTACGTAATGAATGTTGCTTGTAATGCATTTATTTACTCGTAACATCAAAAAGTAATCTGATTACGTAATGCATGTTACTTGTAATGCATTACTTTACTTGATAGATCAAAAAGTAATCTGATTTCGTAATGTACGATATTGTAATGCTTTTCTTTACCCGTAACAACAAAAAGTAATCTGATTACGTAATGCATGTTACTTGTAATGCGTTACTTTACTCGTAACAACAAAAAGTAATCTGATTACGTAATGCACATTACTTGTAATTAATTACTTTACTTGTTAGATCAAAAAGTAATCTGATTAGGTAATACATGTTACTTGTAATACATGACTTTACTCGTAACATTAAAACAAAAATGATTATGTAATGCATGTTACTTGTAACACATTACTTTACTTGTAACATCAAAAAAGTAATCTGAATGCGTTATGCATGCCCCATCACTGCTAATTTCAGATGAGATTGAAAAATACGTATCGCTAGGTTTTCTCAGAAGAGGCCTATGCTAGAAATGTGTCTATCTTAAACATCAGAATTATCAGCTAATAAGGGTAAATTGACATACTCTGAACACTGGAGGGAGCATCTGAGTGGTTTCCACTGTTGTACCTTGACAGGCTGTAGAAATTTCTGATGGAATCACGTCCTCATGTTCTGATATCAAAGATACACGAAGTGCAACTTGTATGAAGTTCAATTGCCTTTGCAATATTTCGGATTTATATTTTTTGTATATATTTTATAGTTTTCACATGCTTTGATATAATTGTATTGATTAGTTTGTTAAATACACATACTTTATCTGTATGATTATTGTATTATATTTAATATAGTATCTCTTCAGTTTAAACCATAAATGCATGCTGTCCACTCAAGTGGACACCTGAAAATCTCTTTGGAAAATTTGTAAAAAATAAAATAAAAAATAAAATCTTGTTTTTCATGCCCTAAGAGCAATAAAAACACAGGAAAAAAATCCTGACTGAGGTTATCATAATTCATGCATGAAAGGGTTAAAGCATGACCTCTTTAAGGTGATTACATGTGAGATTGTTCCCTTTCTATTGGCAGATCATTCCTCAGTCGTCATTGAACTAAATTTGAATAGGGCACTAAAAACAAGTGTTTGGAGATTTAATAATTCATTACTCACGGATCAAAGGTTTAAAGAAAAAATGACAGAGGCTATCAAAACATTCCTTGATATAAATGATAACAGTGAAATAAACCCTGTATTATTATGGGAAACAGCTAAAGCAACCCTAAGGGGAGAGATAATAGCATACTCATCTTGGAGGAAAAAAAGGAGAGAGAAGAAAGAAACGTTAATAGAGAATAAAATACAAAAGTTGCAAGAATTAAAAGTGAGGGATAAAATGATAGAAAAAGAACTGAATGATGCAAAAAAAGAATTAGAGAGTATTAATTCAGAGGACTTGGTAAAAGATTTCACTTTTGCTAAACAATTATTTTATGACAATAGCTCCAAAGCTCAACGAATTTTAGCTTCCAAAATAAAAAAGAACAAAGAAAAAGCGGTAATCAATATAATTATGGATAATGCAACACCAAGGAGAGGGGGACAAGATATTCTATCTTGTTTCAGGAACTACTATGAAAACCTTTATAATTCAGAAGTAAATAATGTTGACAAGCACAATTGTAAGTTATCTAGATGAATTAAGTTTAGCATCTGTGACTGAAACCCAGAATGAAAGCTTAGTAAAAAATATAACCCAAACGGAAATAATAAAAACTATTGAAAAGGGAAAATTAGGGAAATGCCCTGGAGAAGATGGGTATACCTATGAATTCTACAAAGATTACAAATATCTAATTGTACCAGTTCTACATAGAGTGTTTAATGAGGTGTTACAAACAGGAAAATGGCCAGATACTTGGAAAAATGCAATTATAACAGTCATAGCTAAAGAAGGGAATGACCCACAACAATGTTCATCGTATAGGCCTATTTCACTTCTGAATGTTGATCAGAAAATATTTACATCTATTATGGCAAACAGGCTCTCGGAAATCTTACCATCTATTATAAATCAGGACCAAACAGGATTTGTCAAAAATAGATTTCTTAGTGACAATGTACGTCGAACCCTTAATGTTATTGATTATGCTAGAAAAACAAAACAACAAATGATAGTGCTTACATTGGATGCGGAAAAAGCATTCGACCGAGTATCTTGGCCTTTTCTGTTTGTAGTTTTGAATAAATTTGGCTTTCACAAGAAATTCGTTAATTTAATGATGGGAATGTATAATAATTCTTTAGCCAGAGTGAAAGCCATTGGTTCGCTATCGAAACCCTTTCAGATTAAACGAGGGGTAAAACAGGGCGATCCGCTCTCTCCACAGATTTTTGCCTTGTGCATTGAGCCATTGGTGGAATGCATAAGGACAAGTATGGGTATAAAGGGTATTAAGATACAAGATGAAGAACATAAACTGGCGTTATATGCGGACGATGTCATAATATTCTTAACTGATATATATAAATCATTACCGGTGCTTCTGGTGGAAATTGGGAAATACGGGGCTATTTCAGGTTATAAATTAAACTCAACTAAAACTGAAGCCATGGAAATAGGATGCAACCTCCAAACAGAATTTAAGAAAAAGTTTAAGTTTAAATGGGATCAGAACAAAATAAAATATTCAGGTATTACAATTCCCAGAGAAATTGATAAATTGTACACATGTAATTATAAAGTTTTGGAAAACACCTTAAGGCAGGATCTTATGCGTTGGAAAATCCTGCCACTTACAATATTTGAAAAAATAGGAATTATAAAAATGAATGTATTGCCACGCTTTCTTTTTCTTTTCCAGAACCTTCCTCTGTATTTAACAAACTCATGCTTTAAGGAGTGGGAAAGACTGCTAGGAAAGTTTATATGGGATGAAAAAAAAACAAGGGTAAAACTTAAATTTTTACAACAAAAGAGGGAACAAGGTGGGTTGGGTCTACCAAATTTGAGCCTTTATTATCATGCAGCCCAAGTCAAAAGTATTTTAGTTTTGATGAATAATAAAATGAATCCTAAATAGAAATCTATTGAGAACAAATTGGTAGACTCACCCACCTCTCTAATTTTCTCAGGGCAAACTGCAGAAAGGGTCAAACATTTGAATTATTCTATTTATCATACATGGAAGAGCTGGAAAAGATTATGTAAAATTATGAAAATAAAATCAACTGATATGGTTTGCCTGAGGGAAATTAGTCAAGACACAGACTTCACTCCGAATCGTATGGATGAGACTTTTAGGATATGGGAAACTAAGGGACTTACAAGATTCCATAAAATGTTCAAAGATAACGCAGTAGATACATTTGAAAATCTATCTAAGGTCTATAACCTTTCAAGTAATCAATTTTTTTAGATACCTCCAAGTAAGGGGCTATATAATAACAAATATACAGTCTTTCCAAGATCTCAGTCCTATCGTGGAACATATTTTGAAAGTCTATGAAAAGTCGAGCTTTAAAAATGTAATGGGACAAATTTATAATATTTTAAATAATAAAGATAATCAAATTAATAATATGTTGAATTCTTGGAAGAAAGACATTGGAATAACAGTGACTGAAGAGGAGTGGAGTCAAGCATGTAAAAATGTTTTCAGCTATGTTAAGTCCCCCTATTGGCAGGAATATGCATGGAAACTATTGGTTAGATTTTTTAGAACACCACTGAAAATTAGTAAATATACAAATCAAATACAATACTGTTGGAGAGAGTGTGGTGAAGGTAATGTTGATCTGGCTCATGTCCTCTACACATGTTCAAAAATCCAACCATACTGGAGTAATGTGTTAGAATTAAGCAAACTTGTGGTCAAAGCACTAATTTTGAACAACTACATGTCATGCTGGTCATACAGCCAGAAGGGTTAAACAAAGAAAATTATTATATCTTCTGGGTGTTGAGAATTACTGCTATTAAAGGTGCTCTGTGTAACAATTAGCGGCCTCTAGCGGTGATGTTTCAGATTGCAACAAGAGCGCTCGTGCTCGTGTGCGTGTGTGTGTGCGATCTCAAGAGCGAGCATTCACTACTGGCCACACGGAGACTTTCAACGCAACAGCGAAAGCGTCACACACAGGGTTGCCAGGTCTGCACAACAAAACCAGCCCAATTGCTCATCAAAACTAACCCAATCACGGCCAAAAATAGTCAAATAGCGTTCCCGGGTGTTTCCCCGATAACAATCATGTTCCAGTGGGTAAAACAATCGCGTCAACCCGTGCACTAAGCAAACAACCCGCGGAAACAGTGCAGGCATATACGGACCTGGCAACACTGATTCATGCTAGAAACTCATGAAAACTCCCACTGCAACGTTACAATAATAGGCTACTTTTATCAGCTTGACGTTGAACTCAGGCCCGGCGCCACGAGGGGGCAAAAGGGGGCATTGCCCCCTCAGATCTGATTTGTGCCCCCTCAGTTTCATTTTTGTATTCATGGTTACAAATTAAATGTTTAACCTTTTGAGCGGTACGGTCCACATAATGGGATTTATAATGTTCAGTGACGTGATCACTGCCAGATTCGCGCGTTGGTTGGCGCTGAGCCAGAGACGGACGAGCTCAGCGCTGTCACATATCACAACTATGCAGTGTTTTCAACTTCATAAACTATGTTTATTTTAGGTTTCAGACATTTAAATACACATAAGTAGGCCTACTACTAAAACAATACATTTGGAGTTTGTAAAATACACACAGATGTGGAAGCCGCAATAACAATCTATTCAAATTTGCCAACGTGTGTTATTCATATCAGACAAACATCCCAGCTAACAAAAAAAGGTCCCCAGAACGTCCCCTAAATGGCCTGTGCGAACGTCCCCCCGAACGTCCCCGTGTAGGGTCCGCTTAATGTCCCCCGGACTTTCGGGAAGACGTCCTCCGGACGTTCAAGAGGACGTTCCCAGGACCACCAGCGGCCATTCGGGACGTTTAGGGGACTTTTGCTTAATAATATATTAATGAAATAAAAATATTATTTTAATAGGCTAATAGATCGTTATTCTTATTAAATAATTGCTTTTACTTTCGGCAAGCCAAAGAAAACAGACACGTGAGAAATATTAAGGAACAAAATATATTTATTTAACAGAACAATCGTAGCCTAAAGGTGTGTGGTGTGTGTGTGTGTGTGTGTGTGTGTGTGTGTGTGTGTGTGTGTGTGTGTGTGTGTGTGTGTGTGTGTGTGTGTGTGTGTGTGTGTGTGTGTGTTCTTGTTGTCTCGTCTGGGTCTGGTTGTCAGGTGTGGCCGGGGTTACTCCGCTGGAAATTCTTCCCGTTGGCTTCTAACCTGCATAACGAAATAAGCACAGAAAATTGGCAACGTTAACGGTTTATGGTATCATTGTGCATATGTGAAATTGGGCTTAAGCTTCGAAATGTTTTGTCAATCTTTTATTTTTTTATAACTTCAACTTTGTTTAATTTCCTCTCAGTCTTTTTGACTGGAGCAAAAAAAAAAAAAAAAGCTCTATTACCGTGGTGGCGGGCGGTAATGCATCGCGCATCACTCAGCTTGTTTGCCAACTGCAAATAAAATCTAACGAAGAAGAATATAGCTCTTCTTCTTCGTCGTTGGGGTTGTCATCAGGGGCTGATATACATTATTAGTCATTAGTGGCAAGTTTTGAAACTTACGATCACATCATTAATTAGGAGCTGCTGAAATTTAAGCTTTCCCTTTCTCCCTTTGTAGCTGTAATGTTTCCATAAGGAGTTATCTCCAATTTTTTTTAACATCCTTCTTATTCCATCAATGTAAACATCCGTTTAGCAGTAAGGAAGGAGTGAAGAGCAGATGAGTAAAGGGGAGCACAGATGCCAGAAGTAAATGTAAGAGAATAAGATTTGCATTTAATCTTTTTTTGCATCTTAGGTATGTGATCAGAAACACTTATACTTTCTTTGGTTTATACTTTCTTCTTTCAGTGGAAGAAATTTCCAGAGATGAGTGGAGCTAGAGAAGTTTCGACAAAAAGAGGTAGGAGAAAAGTAACCAGTAGTCAAACAAATAAAGTACCGTAACATAATAATATATGGTTATGTGTTGTTTATCGTACTGTGCTATTTCCCAAAGAAATATAATATAAATTTAGTAAAAGATATTTGATTCAGACTCTATTGAAGAGCACATTTACTTGGCACTGCAGCATTTAATTGAATGAATGAATGAATGAATGAATGAGGCATTTATATAGCGCTTTCATATGTACTTCTGTACACCCGAAGCGCTTTACAATCATATCAGGGGTTCTCTCCTCAACCAGCACCAGTGTGCAGCATCCACTTGGATGATGCGAAGGCAGCCAAAGTACAACGGCGCCAGTGCGCTCACCACACACCAGCTATAGGTGGAGAGGAGAGAGAGTGATAGAGCCAATTCAGTGGATGGGGATTATTAGGAGGCCATGATTGGCAGGGGCCAATGGGTGGAATGTGGCCAGGACACCGGGGTTACACCCCTACTCTTTTACGAGAAGTGCCATGGGATTTTTAATGACCGCAGAGAGTCAGGGCCTCGGTTTAACGTCTCATCCGAAGGAATAATAATTAAATTATTATGGCATGGTTTCTGAAAAAAATGCAAATTTGTCAGCTAAGCACAAACTAAACAGAACTGAACTCTTAAGATTAGTAATGATGTTTACACGAAATTCAAATTTTACCTACGTAGGCTAACTTAAAAATAGTCAGATAATGCTTGCCTCTTTTTAGTTGCCAGGGGTGAAAACGAGTCATCCTTAACATATTTGGTGTTTTGGATTCACTACAGCTGGAGAACAATTAAATACAAAATAGGCTCTACTGGGTGATTATAATTTTTTTTTACTGAGTAACTATAATTTTAAAATAATATTTTTGTTAATAACATTTGGAAATCCATTACGCGTTTGGTAATTCATTTTTTAAAGTGTGTAACCCAAAAGCTATAATGCTGACAAACAGGTAAAAATATAATATTCTATCTATCTATATATCTATCTGTTTATAACTGCTAGAATTAAATGTTATAATGCACTTGCCTGATTTGCTGTTTTTGCACGATCTGGGGCATGTTTCAGGGTCACAGCAATCATTTCCTCCACACTCTGGGTTTTTTGGTGTGGATATGCTTTACTGCAGGCACCTTGATTCAATACAGAGATCACAGGTATTAAAACTTGCACTCAGATAGATGTTGAAAGTTATATTAAAAACGCTTGTTTTCAAAAAAGACCATGCTCTGAACGCTATGCCCTGAGAACTAACAACTTATACATTTACAATAAACTTATTTACATTCCAAATACTGAGATCTTGTGGATTGACACAGATATACATTATTAGTCATTAGTGGCAGGTTTTGAAACTTACGTATGATCACATCATTAATTAGGAGCTGCTGAAATTTAAGCTTTCCCTTTCTCCCTTTGTAGCTGTAATGTTTCCATAAGGAGTTATCTCCAATTTTTTTTAACATCCTTCTTATTCCATCTCCCAAGGTGCCTCCACTCTGAAGACACAGATATCGAATCTACAAACAACAAAAATCAGCAATTAATCACAAGAATGGATTGTTTTTAAAGAATTTCAGTTACTTGTGTTGTGGCACTACCATCTTCTTTCGAAGGTCAGCATCCTTTAGCTTGTCACACAGCTCTTCTAATTCCTCCACAGTCTTAATAGGTTCCTCTAGAACCTCTGTGAGATCAGAGACAGAGGTGCTTGGCTGGCTCATACTCTGCATTCGGACCGCTGATGTGATATTTTCCTGGATTTCGTCCAGTTTCAGAATGATTCTCCTCTCCAAATTCTCAAATAACTTGTATATATCTGTCCAGAATTTGTTTTGAAACATTAATGACATTACTAACTACAGCAATGAAAAAAATTAACACATACGACTGTTTGGGAGACAATTAATAAAATTGACTGTAAGATAATTATGATGAAATGAAATAGTTACCATCGCGAAAAGATTGTGGATCATTCACACTTCCTAACAAGTCACAAAAACATCATTCAGATCAATATTTGTATCCATGTGTCTAGTTATCAAAAATAAAACCGTTTTAATGTACCTTGATTCTGCCAGCCGGCAGAAGTTGACTGATGTGGCTGCAGTTGTGATGGAACTGTAAACGCATAAAATAAAATAAATCATTAGATAAAAAAAAGTTAGTCCAACAGTTGCACTTTTGTGCATGCTTGAGCTGTAGTTTTTTTATTTTATTTGTTTAGCCATAAAAATGTTGTTAGCGTATGTGTAAATCATGTGACTATACTTTTGAAAACAAGTAGCCTATACAGTATTATACCACAAATGCTGGAGTATTCCTTTAATTCAATGGAAGTATAACTATATGACTGAAAACATTTAAATGCACTCACAGTGAGGTGCTTCAGGCAACATAGATCTTTTTGCATTTTTTGTTATTGGTTGTTCCTCATCTAACATAGAAAAAAAAAACAGTCAGTAGAAAAATCATAATAGAATAAACATATGAAAGTAAATCAGAGTGATTTTACCTTCATCAGGCTCCTCAGCTAAAAAACAACAACAACAACATTATTAACTTAACTTTGAAAGTTTTTTTTTTTTTTTTACATTTCTAAATGTGTAGGCTTTCTTAAATTGGGTCATTTTTGCACAACATAGAAAATTGCTCATTAGATTATCTAACATTTTATTATAATCAAATATTCAACGGTTACATTTTTTAACCCTCTACTTACACTCAGATCTAATTGCTGTTGATCTTGACCGTTTTTTGGTTTTCTTTGCTCTCAAGCTGGAAATCTCATCTTCAGGATCAAAAGCAATAGGGCAAGAAATAAGTTTTGATATCAATTAGAAACAGATGCAACATGTCATCATCCCTGCTGTTTAACCATTTAACAATATTTAACCTCATGTTTAATAATGAATGCAATGACAATAACATATTGATTTCACCTTGTGATGATTCACTGTCCTCCTGAACTGTAAAATAAAATGATCATTTAAAGAAAATATGTATAGACTACATGCATTTTGTCTTTCCTTGATCATTTCAACTTCATTTGTTTTATGGTGTATTTATACGTACAGTGTTGTGTCTGTTGTGCTCTTCTGGGCTGGATTTCTTCTTCTGCAAGAAACAAAGTTAAAACTGAAATTGTCTTTCAATGTGACAAACCTTACGTTATTTACAGATCACAGATTGAATACCTCTAAATCGTCTTGGTGGGATGATCTTTCGTACAGTGTCTTCATCAGACTCCTCAACATGAGAGGTTTCCAGTGCTTTTTGGGCCCAGTATCGTGCCAGGTTGTAACTGTCTGTTCTCAAAATAGCACAACTTTTGCTTAATATACATTATATAAACAATTTATATTTTATGAATGGTTGCCAGTATTTGTTGAGCTTGAAGAAAGTATTGGGATTGTTTTTTTTATACTTTACCTGTGTCAGAAAATACTCTAACTGCGTATTTAGTCCAGAAGTGTTCATCCCGAATGGCACATTTTTGGACTTTGGTCCCAACATTTGAATTTGGCCAATAGCAAAACAGTACCTTTCAGACAGAAACAAGGATGTTTGCTTAATGTTTTCTGTATATAGTTGACTTTGTTTGAATGTTTTTCAATTACGTATTATAAAAATATATATTATGTCTAAATCTTACCCCATCGATCCACTCTAGCCACGAGGATGGTGCTACCTCGACCTCATTTTGCTCAATGAAATTTAGTACTACGTAGCGCAGATAAACCTGTAAGTAAAATTCAGATAACTCTGTAAGTTCAGCTTGCAATACACAAATTGAATGTTCACAATTACCTATTAAAAGACAATTATTGGCTACTTTCTCTAACCTCATATTTAAATTATGTTTTTCCAATGATGTTTCTTGTTGTAATGGAAACATCTAGGTTTTCACAAGTTAATGGCGCTGGATAGCAAATCACTAGAAGACTGTAGGAGGCAGGAACTCATGGAGCAAATCTTCAGAAGGCAGAGACTCAGAGGGCAAAGCAGGACCCAGACACTCAGGGATGAAGCCAAAGGCGTTAGACACTCAGAGAGCTTCAGGAGGCGGAAACTCAGGGATGAAAGATGTAGAGACTCAGGGGACGAAAGGAATAGTTCAAGTATGTATTTTCACCAAAATTGTCATTCTCTGATCATTGTCACGCTCTAGAAAGTATGAAGAATGGACACCACAATTTTGGTGCCATAGTTTTCTTCCACAATGAATGCCCTCCTCTGAAGTGACTGTCTTTCTAAGCAGAGCATTTGAGAATGCCTAATGTTAGCCGTGTATGTTCCGTAGAGGCGTGAATCACACGGTGTCATCAGATATGGCTGTAGATTTGTGTACACTCTGCATAACACTGTGTTGTCTACTTCTTCTGACACCACCTCACAACATTGTTCAGGGCTTAAAACAAACACATTGTTTGGGTACTTGAATGACATCAAGTTTGTCTTGCTTTCCATCTTGGACTTTGATGTTTCCTCCAGGCGATTTGTAACTTGTGCCAAAATATTTTTCCCAGAGCGTACCATTTTCTTCATCTGATGAAGATAGCTCTCAAATTTAAATGCACTGCAGCTGTCAAGGCTGCCAAAGTTTTGGGCATCTTCTGCAAGGTGCAGCAAGGAATGGACATTGTAAACCAAAAATGTCTCTCCATACAGCTCCCGTCCTCTCTCCACAAAATATGTCAGCAGCTGGTTTGCATAAGGTACTTGTGACTTTGTAAGGTCTGGGCTCACTAAAATACAAAGAGCCGTGCTGAAACACAAGAAGTGTTCATACAGCTGATTGTTGAGAACTCCCTTTAGAACGATCTTCCCTGTATATAAAGCAAACTGTCTGAACTCTGTTGCTTTCCAGCGTTCAATTTCATTCAACCCCCTTGGCTTCCTGGCAAAACAATCAGGAATGGACTTCTTTAGTGTCACCAGCCTCTCGCTTACACTGGTCACATCTCCTGATGACATCCGGAAATCTGTTCTACCTCTTGTCCACGAAAGCAGCAACTTTTTCATGACCCCAAGACAGCTCTGGTGCATATAATCTATGGGGAAGGATTTGATCATGTCGATCGGGAGGACCGAGAAGGGTGAGATCTGCTCTTCTTGATGGTGTTCAGGTTGCCAGCACTCCCTAAATGATTTATCTGTCCTCATAGTCAGGTTATTTGTTTCAGGATATGTAATCCGACCATCCCAGGATCCCCTCTGGTCGCATCTATCGCACCCATAGTATCCAGAGAACTGCTTTACACACTTGACCATAGCTTTTGCTGGAGCATCACAGGTAATACATCTTACTTGGATGTTTAAGCATCTGCCTCCCCAGGTCAGACCATCCTGGATTAGTTCTGCCAATTCCTGAACCGTGTCATTAACAAAGTTTAGTGTTTTGGGTTTGGATGCAGCAGTGGCTATGCAGAGGGGGAAAATGCATACAGGTGACAGGTTTATGGAACAGAGAACTGGCCAGAGGGATAGGTTTGAGCTCTTAAATAGTGGTAGCCCATCAACATTCATTGAAATGTCAAGTGACTGCAGATGGTCTGTCACAGATGCAGGATATCTGCTCAGATGTTTTGAGAGCTGATCTGCCACATTAAACTTTACACTCTCGACACCATCTATGTTGGAAAGCTCATGGTGGTTCTCGTTTCCAAAGAGTGTCCTTGCAGTTTGGGGGAGTTCTTCATGTCCATGTTTTTTAAGTATTTTTAACAGAGCATCCACAGCATTATGTTTAATTTGAAACACACATGCCCATTCTGAAAGTTGTTCTCTGAGCATGGGTATACTGTCTTGTTCACTCTCAGAACTTGACAGGGATGGATCTGAAAAAAAAGGATTTTCCTCCTCAAAGAGCTGGTTGTGACTAAAACTGTCAGTTTCAGGAATGCTGGCCATCTCAACTGAACTGACAGTTTCTTTGTTGGCTGCTGCTGCCTTATGTGCCCTCGACACTCTAGCCCAGGTGTTGTTGTACTGCCTCCTACGTTCTTTGGATGTCATCAAGCTACTGTACTGGTGTCTCTGCCAATGATCCAATAAATTACGTTTTTCAGTAAACTTGTAGATTTAATCTGTTTATTCCCCCCTCAAACTACCAGTATCAACCATCAGGGCTCCAGACTGTGACCAAATGGTTGCGTTTTGCGAGCAAAGTTTGAGTGTGCGAATTAATTTTAAATCCAGTTGCACGTACGACCAGTAGATTTGTCCCTGGGGTTTATCAATGAATCCAGAATGTGTGGCAGACCAATGAGTGTGATAAGAATAGAGAATCGCCACTGTAAGTGGCTAATGTGTGGAGGGGGAGGGTCCTAGAGATAACCGAGCGCGCGTGGGAAGGAGGAGACCGAGACTAATATCACAACCTGCTATGTTCGTCTGAGCAATGAGCAAGCGAACTATTGACTCATTCGTCTGACCTGTGGCTGAAAAAATTTCAGTTGGGGGTCACTGTGCTCCTAGTGAAGAAAGAGGTAACACTTTATTTGAAGGGGTGTGCATAAGACTGACATGACACTGTCATAAACATGACATAACACCTGTGTTGTGGAAAAAAATTTTAATAGTCATTTATTCCTAATCTATTCAATGTGTAAAAGTATATGTGTGTACGTGCTTGTGCGTGACGTTTCAGGAATATATGGGACAGGACATCTCGACCTTAGGAATGGTCAGATTTGGCTGGTTTATTCCAGTACCAGTTTGTGTTATTAAGTAGAAACTGAACAGAAGTGGGGGCCTTATCTGGGTGGAAAAGTACAGCGGGTGAGAAGGAACCTTGAAAAGAGTATAAAAGCTGTCTCATGTCTTCCTGGTGCGCGCCACTCACTTCACAGAATGTAACGGCTGTGATGGCGACTGGGCCTTCTTGCAAGAATAAATATTTCTCTTTTTATTAATTTGACTCTGAGTGTCTCTTACGCAGTGATGGTGTTTAACAGAAGTTTTTGCCACAACAATTGGTGTCAAAGAAGTGGGATTCCTTGGCAGTGCCTCCTGGACCTGAGAGCGGACGGTGTTTGGCCACCTGGACTGAGCAGTTCCAGCTCTACCTCGTAAGTTTCAGAGAGAGGGGCCGACCGCTATCAGGGCCAGGAGGGGCTCCACTGGAATCAGATGAAAACGAACCCGTGGCAACTCAAGACATCTCTGGTAAGAGACGGCTAAAATATTTTTCTTATGGGCTAAAATATTTTTCAATTTGTGGAAAAAAAAAAAACATAGTGGCTGTGTCTGTTCGTTTCTGTGGCGTAAGTCAAGAGTACTGAGGCAATAGGGGCTAACTGTGCGAAGTGCGTTTTGCAAAACAAGTCAAAAGGTGACGGTTTTGTAAAATCAGGGGATCTTCGTACAGCAGCGTATTGGGGTCAATTGAGACTTACGGGCGGGTCAGGGTTAATACAGTGGGGCTAACTGCGTGAGGTGCGTTTTGCAAAACAAGTCAGAAGGTGACAGTTTTGCAAAATCAGGGGATCTTCACGTAGCAGGCTACTGGGAGTTAATCGATCTGCAAGGAGCACTGAGTGCGCCCTCTCTGATCTGGGGTGACGGGATCAGATCTGGTGGAGACGTCCATCAGATTATTAGACGCAGCGTCGAACGGAAAATCCACAGAGTAACAGAAACAGCCACTATGGGAAAATCTCAGGGTAAGCATGCCAAATTTGATACACCGGTTTTCTGTAGAATTAGGAAAAGTATGGGGGGAAAATATATGTTAGATATTGGGGAAAAAAAAAACTGATAAAATCTGTAAAAAAATCTGTAAAATCTGAAAAAACTATTGATAAAATACCGTGATTTCCCCAGGGAGGGAGCACTGAAAACAACTAGACTAAGAGTGTGCGAGAATCAGTTGAACAGGGCAACGGGACATAAGGTTGGTGTGTGAGATATGTTTGTGTGGGGATTGTGCAAACAATCATGTACTGGTTAGATAATGAAGGAACTGGCATGTTTGAGAAAAGAAAGGAGAGGATACAGAAAGAAATGGCATGTAGGGGAAGATTGAGAAGAAATATAGTAGAAAACTATATGTGATGAAAATAAAATGTCTGACAGAATTTATGGAAGTCAAATTAACTGTTTAATTGGTATGAAAATACAGTTTTAGAATAAAATAAGGCATTGTATGATTGACAGGAATTAACATGACATGAATGTTTTAAGCAGTATGGGGAACAATTCAATATTTTTTATGGTAGAATAAAGATTGAAATTAGGTTTAGTTTTAGTTTGACAAACATTGTTTTTGAACCTAAGGGGTCTATAATGGGGTAGCATATCCTGGTGTTTATGATTGCAGACAATGTCTGTATTTAATATCTGAGGAGTGACTGAGGGTTCGATCAAGGTCGAGAGTACAGGAGCAGTCTTCTTATTCAGCCCGGCTTTTGGATGTTAGATATGCACTTGTTCTGTAATCAGTGTTGATGATAATAGCAAATTAGTAAAATGTAAAGACAGCTATGTCCAAAGATTCCGGAAATCAATAATGTATGTTGTGCCAGTAATAATGATGATTCGGCTATTGTTGTATCTGCCATTGGTGGACTTAAAAGAATATGGAGCACTGCTTATCAGTGGCTCTGTTTGCATTCCTCAATGGAACACACTGCTTCAAGGGTGTGCAGTAAGTTAGAGCAGATGGAGAGTGTTTAAATTGTGGTCAGCAGGACCATTTAACATGTAAATGCCCACTAAGAAAGTGTTCGAAAATGTGATAGTGACACATTTCTGGTAATAATGTGGGTTTGAAAGTAGATCAGTGTTTAAGGGAAGACGATATTAACATTTTCGTCTGAGAAAGAATAAGAGAAAAAAAACAAGGTCAAAAGATTGAATTCTTATAAGTGAATTGATGAATAAAATTGGATGTAAAATTATGGATAATGACAACAAATGTGAGTTGCAGAAAGGAAAAAGTAACTAAAAGGATGATTGTGTTTTAATTAAACATTTTAAAAAGGGTTTAGATTATATAGAACTAGAATAATTAATTAAGATCAAATAAGCAGAGGCAGTAGGCTACTGAATTAACAGTTCCTAAAATGTAAAATGTAAAAGGCATCTGATTAAACAAACAGCTTGAAAACTGTGACCATGAGAGAACTAGAAGCTGATGTTTTGCTTTTAGTTTGTTAGGGGCTGTAATGAAACAGCTCGCTTATCTGAATCTGATGTGTGCTGTGGCTGTAAACGGCCAGTACGACAGACACTCAATCTGAGTGGAAATTTGTAATGTCTAAATAAAGACAACTATAAAATGATGTTTATTTGGAAACAAATGTCATTTCTGGCAAAGATGCCTTAAGCTGGGATAGTTAAAAGATTATAGATAAAAGTTTGATGATTAGAAATATTTGAGAGAACAGTTTACCTGTCCTGAATGTCTCAGAGTCTCTCTCAGTCAAATGTCAGCTAACAGGCTGTTATCTGAGTCTGTGTCATAAGTAATAATAAGCTATTTATAGTAAAATCACAGTGTTTCAGTTGAAAAATCAGACACAGAGATGTAAAAGAAACCATTGCCATTAAGAGGGCAATTTGTATTGGTGAATGTTTTAAATGTAAAACTGAACGACTTTAAAGAAGTCTTTAAAATAATAATGCAGACCTTAAATGATAGAAATAACATTTTTGATTATTTTATTTTAGGACCAGTAACTTCTTTGTCTTATCTTAAGTCTCCACCATTGAAACAGGCCCGATGGCTACGGCTACAGATGTACAGTAACAGTACACTGAATGTATGGTTGTGAACTAAATTCACTGAGGATAATCTAAGTAGCTAGGTTGATGATTTTAAGATGGTTAATGGATTTAAGTGATTAAATACTGCTGTTATTAACCTGTCTCCCTGTGAACACTATTAGGCAATCAGAATGGCTCTGGTGACTCTTGAACGTGCCTTTCCTAAGCTCCAGAAAGCAGCTGAGTTCTGTTAAAGGAAACTGATTGTGTGATGGGAAAGAGCGGTACCAGTGTGTACGATGACTACTCAATGACGGGATGATTCTCCTGGCCAGGGGACAGCCTAACGCAGGGGGTCACGGACATTGGGCACCTCAGGACGGGGGTGTGGTACATGCGAGAAAGGTAGTGAGAGTTGAGCGCTGACTACTGGAGGCCACTGGGGTCAGCAGAGCATTGAGAGGTGAGATGCGCTGTGACGAGTTGCGGCAGTCTGACCCAAGAGAATGTGAGTTCCTCTATACCACTTGCCAGAAGAAACCGCATAATCGTACGCTTGTTTTTCATTGTGACAAGTGTCTGCAATTAAGCCAGGGGGACAACACCCTGAAGAGAAAATTATAGATAAAGAGCTATGGGGGAGTTCAAGAGCCACCTGAAACATGAGGGGATTGCCATTATTTGTGATGGGAGACAGGAACAAAACTTTTTATGTATTGGCTGCCTCATGGGCAAGAATAAGAAAATTTATAGAAGTGTTGATTTTGAACTAATAAGTTTTAACTCCTGAAGGTCGTTTGACATGGTGGAGGGCTAAAGATGAAGACAGCTTTTATTTAAGAAAAGTCTGGATAACAAAATTTAATGGTAAAAGGTTAGTGATGAGTTTAATATTACATTCTGTCTAAAATATACTCATAGAAGGCTGTTGAAAAATATTATTGGCTAATGGTATGAGAGACTTCTTGAGTGGAGGAAGGCATGATAAACTGTGTCTGTCTTTCTGTTGTCGGCCTGCTAGAGCAAGCTGAAGCAAAATAATGATAAGGAAAATTAAACAAAGCAACCCAGCAGACTGAAAATCTAATGAATAATGAACAGAAATGCTTTGGAACTGGTTAAGAGACCATGTAAAATTAGGTAAAAGCTACAGAAAAATGCGAAGTTTAAAATCTTATTTAAAATTTAAATCTTTTTAGCAATAATATATAAAAGAAAGAGTTAATATTGAAAAAAGCGAACATTGAAAATGAGCAGTTAACATATGTGTGTCTAGTATGAGTGTGTGTGATGGTGACAGCACTTTAGGTCTTGTATGTATTAGTTGAGGGTACTAATATTCCGCCTGAATAGTGAGTATATTGTTTCATCATTACAGATGGGTTGAGGCAAATGACAAATTTTAAAGAAGGCGATAATTGTGAGTGGATCCGATGAAAGATGATACAGAACATAGGACGAGCTTTAAGTTGATTGGTCATCAAGCTCTGTCTGGTATTAATTACTTTTTGTTGATTTGAATTACGTTCTGGATCAGTTTAAGTATTTGTGTAAATTGGAATTGTGGAGTTGTAGATCACCATCTGGCATGGCCTGAGATAAATGGAAATGTTATAGATTTGATGGCAACAACAAAGTGACATATTGGCTAAGTAAAACATGAAATTATCAAGAGAGCCCTAAAAATGTAGGATTATTGTGGGCAGAAGGATGAGAATGTTATTTGACTGACAAGTGACCAAGTCTGTACAGCACGACCTGACTTGTTAGAAACAATTGATGACTTTGAAAATGCTTGTAGATGACTGAATTAAGAGACCAAACAACAGGCCTGAAAAGCAGGATAAGCTGTGAGACTGAGGGCCGTTGCCCTTCAAATACTTCGATGAGCAGATGAGATTGTGGCTTTAAGTGAAGAATGTAATATTTTTGTTTCAGAGACAGCAAAATATGTAAACAACGTTTGGGTTAGTGTTGATGCAAACTTTATCAAAACACTATGTTAAATGTTATGTTAAATTGATGCACGAGTTGAGTCGTGCATCAAAAGGAGGGACAATATATGTTGGGAGGACACTGGGTCTAATTGGGTAAAAGGCCGTCCCAAACAAAATTTGCTTTCTGTAAATGTATTTGCAGGATTGTTTCAACAGGAAACGCCAGGGTATCGAAGGCCCCGGGAGAACAGTAGACAAAAGAAACTACGTGTAGTTTTACTATCTGAAAATAACCTCGACATTTTGTTTTCTTTCCAGAGAATGGAGCGGAGCATAACTTAAAATTTTCCTTTCACAGAATGTCAGATTGGATTGCAGCTAACAGAATGATTCTGTTCCAAAATGTATAAATATTGTGTTGTTGACATGAGTAAAGCGGGTTGAATGTTAATGTAATAGTTGAATGAGTTTCAGGTTGTTGGAGTGGCCAGATGTTGAGAATAAATTTGGAACTAATAATGTATATAATCAGTAAACAAATGGTGAAAATTCCACAGGTCACACCAGAAGGACGACCAGCAGCACTAACAAAACACTTAAGATCTCCATTCACAGGTGACAGAGGCTATGGTCCACTCCACAAACAAGGTTGCAAGAATGGAGATTGCAACACCACCGTCCAAACATCTCACCTTAAACAACGCCAACGAGATTTGATTGGTCAGTGATTAATTAGAAAGTATTTTAGGAAAATGAATGGATTGTTTGATTACTCTTTGGGGTTTCGGGGGTAGGATTGTCAATATTGTGTGTTTCCAGCTCAGTTAAATTGGTAAAATGACAGTTTTATCCAAATGATGATGACAATGACAAGAAATGTGATGATGATGATTCTAGTAGTGGAAGCTACAGTGACATGTGTTAGACATTTGGTGTTTGTTTTTCTTTTCTTTTTCTTCTTCCTATGAATGTTTTTGTTATGAACAGATGGTTAAAAGCTGTGCTTATCCGCTATGTGATAAGGTACAAGGAGAGGGTTTTGAAATGAAGGGTTTTATTATACTTTTCTTATAATTTATATTTTGATGTAACCACTGTGGATTGATGATTTGTTGTTTTTCTAACTAGTCTGTACACTATTTCTTATTTAACTAAGGTGACTGAGGGTCAAGCTATGCTTGGGGTACAACAACAGTGATTGTTTATCTAGCCCGGCTTTAGTTGAATTCTTTATCTGCTTGCTAATACTTAAGGGACTATCCTTACAAAAACAGCCTAAGCTTTTTCTTTTCAAAATGTTATTTTCACAAATGTTTAAGAAGAGTGATCAGTTATGTGAAAACAGAGATGAAGAGTAGTGTGATGATATGACTTAAAATTTGTCTTTTTGTTTATTATTGTGATTATGGGTAATCAGAATGATAAAAAGTGGGGATTGTTGTGGAAAAAAAATTTAATAGTCATTTATTCCTAATCTATTCAATGTGTAAAAGTATATGTGTGTACGTGCTTGTGCGTGACGTTTCAGGAATATATGGGACAGGACATCTCGACCTTAGGAATGGTCAGATTTGGCTGGTTTATTCCAGTACCAGTTTGTGTTATTAAGTAGAAACTGAACAGAAGTGGGGGCCTTATCTGGGTGGAAAAGTACAGCGGGTGAGAAGGAACCTTGAAAAGAGTATAAAAGCTGTCTCATGTCTTCCTGGTGCGCGCCACTCACTTCACAGAATGTAACGGCTGTGATGGCGACTGGGCCTTCTTGCAAGAATAAATATTTCTCTTTTATTAATTTGACTCTGAGTGTCTCTTACGCAGTGATGGTGTTTAACAGAAGTTTTTGCCACAACACCTGTCATGAACATGAAGGAGTCTTTATGAATGTTTATGACTGTTGTCATTAAGTGTCATTCGGTAAATTATGACAATTTTAATGCAAAGTTGACATTGTTTAAAATGTCTTTGTTATGACAACTTGACATTAACAAAGACAAAAATGTCTTTATGACAACTTGACATTACCCAAGACAAAAATCTCTTGATTATGACAACTTGACATTAACAAAGACAGAAATGATGACAGAAATGTCTTTGTTATGAAAACTTGATATTAACCAAGAAATCATAACCTGTCAACCTGTCACAAATATGTCATAACAGGTCTAATTATCAAACTTCAAGCATTTTGCAGTGTAATAACCCTTAATGACATCTTTATAACTAGTACAATGTGTTCCACTTTACTTGAGGACACGTAAAATATTCATGACACAGTTATAATGGTGTCATGACGGCCAAAGTTGTGACAGGTTGACAGGTTATGATTTCTCGGTTAATGTCAAGTTGTCATAACAGAGACATTTCTGTCTTTGTTAATGTCAAGTTGTCATAATCAAGACATTTTTGTCTTGGGTAATGTCAAGTTGTCATAACAAAGACATTTTAAACAATGTCAACTTTGCATTGAAAGTGTCATAATTTACCGAATGACACTTAATGACAACAGTCATAAACATTCATAAAGACTCCTTCATGTTTATGACAGGTGTTATGTCATGTTTATGACAGTGTCATGTCAGTCTTATGCACACCCCTTCAAATAAAGTGTTACCAAGAAAGATAGTCTGGAGCCCTGATCATATAATTTGATTGGTTCTGAACTTACCTTTTTGGATGACATATTTGCAAGAAGTATACTGGCTGAAAAAATAGAAATAAACATAAATTAATATATATTATATATATATATATATATATATATATATATATATATATATATATATATATATATATATATATATATATATATATATATATATATATATACAACTTTTGGTTTTAATAATGTAAGAGTAAATGTTGGAATTAAGATTAATAAATGCTATAGAGAAGTATTATTCATTTTTAATTTTATTTTGGATGCGATTAATTGTGATTAATCATTTAACAGCCCTAGTATTTATACATAAATTCAGACTGAATCAATGGTCTGCACAGTCTACACCCAACTGTGACCTTAGTGATAAGGTCATGAAGTGAACCACATCTTTCTACAAACAAAGGGGAATTATTATTATTGTGATTTGGCCAAAAAGCTACTTGCACTGGGGCGCCTATTGTTTTTATGGTCCGCTTAAATAAATACTTTTCAGTGTGTTTGCACAGTCAACCCTAGACCTCATTTTAATTAAACTCCAGTACTATAGGTGGCGGTATGCATATAGTGTGCTGTTCAACAGTAAACCCACAGGTGAACAGGAACTTGCATGAGGAACTTGAGCCATATCCGCCTATACACACACACACACACACACACACACACACACGGCTGGCAGACGTATCGCTTGAAGACTGCGGGTACAGAAACACTTTTAAAAGTAAGACGTTTCATAATTAAAACGTTTATTATGTGTTTAACCATAACTACATCAAATGTTAGCTTTTCTTTTATTCAAGAATCAATTATTTTGACAGATTGAGCGTCGCGAGCTCTGCATTGCATGATCTCGCGGATCGCTCGCGCGAGATGTAACTTGTCTAATGGTGTGTTCACACCGAACGCGAATTTAATCGTTTGCGCGAGTAGATTACATACAAAGTCAATGCAAAGACGCGAATAGACGCATCATTCGCGCCGGTGTAGCAGTCGATTCTGTTCCCTATAGGAATTTGTGTTCCCCCTCAAAGAAGCATGTCTGCGCATGCGTAGCAGATGCATCAAAGCACAACTGGAAGTACGGAAAGCGTAGATAAATATAAGCTAGATTTAAATGACAGAGCAAGAAAAACTCGCTTATAATAATAACTTTTTTTTATTAAAAAATAATACTTTTTTAACCTTTTGGCTTCGCGTACATCCAGTTGTGCTTCTTGTCGTATTCAAATCTGATGGTACGTATGGTAACCTGATGGTAAAGCGGCAACTACGCACGATTTGTAGTATGATTGCGTAAAGGGAACAGGAATTCCTGAAGGGAACAGAATCGACTGCTACACCGGGCGTTGCGAATGACGCGAATTGGGCGACGCGTTTTGCCGCGAACGTCTTCCGCGCAAGTTGAAAAATTTGAACTCGAGCGGAAGATTCGCATGACGCTTTGTTGCGCCAGCCAATCAACGAAGAGCATCCGAGAAATCCTGTCAGCAACCTATGTCAGCGTCAGCGACCCTAGCTAGCAGGTTATCAAACTGGGCACCCGTCATTCTCAAATAGCGCTGGAAGTGGCTGTCATCCAGGCGCAGTTCCTGAAGAAGACTTCACCGAGTTGAGTTCGCCTCTGGATGGTGCTGTGAACACAGACACGTCGGCGTTTGGCTTTCCTCCGTTTTGGGACCTCCACAACAAGTACAGAGCAGCAATATCTTTTATTTCAGACATGACGGAAACGTATGCCAGAAAGAAATTGTGTTGTTGTTTTTTTATTCGCGAGTGACACAGACGCGCGAATGGGTTCAAAATGTTCAAGCGTCTAACTAGATGCGATAGAGGCGTATTTGACGCTCTATTCGCGTTCGGTGTGAACACACCATAACGGTGCGTGTCCACTACAGCGGCAAAACTCCGCTCAGTGCCGCTGGCAACGCTTTTATGCCTCCGCTTTGGGGCGTGTGAGTATATATACTGTGGAGCACGCCTCCGAAACGAATGTCTCCACCTTTTGCGTTTCCTCTTCTTTTAATGGTGGTTCGCAAACCAATTACTTTATTAGCGCCATCTATCATCTAAAGTTCAAACTGATGAAACAATTCATCAGCAAATGTTCAAGACAGAGCTAAATAAAACACATGAGTAAATAAATAAAAAATAAAGGGTATAATTTATGATTGTTTAAATAAACAGTCAACCGACACATTTTCCGGCTTATTTGATATTTTGCAAATTTCGTAGATTAAAAAAAGGGCTGTTTTAAATAAGAACAAAACTTGCGAATGTATTGACTAGAGCTAAACTACAATCTGAACAAACGATTGAATGACAAATAATTTAATAAAATGAAATAAATAAAATAAAGCACTACTGACAAATAATCGGCATGTAAAATATGCTTTTATTCTGGAATTAGGTAATGCTGAGTTATAAAATGGTATCCAGCAATGTTTGTCAGTTGTCATTATGGACTATCGAATGAAGATTGTTATTATCACCCTACTTTACATGCGAAGGAGACGGCGACATAGGTTCTGGGTACACCCTATACGCCAGTACCGCAGATCACACAGCGAGTACTACCGTTTGGTACAGGAGCTTCGTTTTGACGATGTCTTGTTTCAGCGTTATTTCAGACTAAACAAGACCGAGTTTGATAAGCTGCTGACCATACTGGCACCTAGGATAACGATGCAGAACACATCGTTTCGTCTGGCAATTCCCCCAGCCGAGCGCCTTGCCATTTGCCTACGGTGATTATTTATAGGATTTTTAATGTCATTTTTGCATATATGCCTTTTACATGTTTATTTAAAAAAACATAGTTCTCACGTTTAACTTGGGAGAGTAATTATATAATTATTTTTAAATAATAATAATAAGAAGAATATAGTTAATTTTATAGATTTTCTAGCAAGATGAGAAAATGGAGAATTGTTGTTATTTTTTTTTAATTATGTATTATGTTGGTATTTAAAAGTTTTCTCTGTTACCTTAAAGTATATGTTTATCTCTGTAAAGCTGCTTTGAAACAATCTACATTGTTAAAAGCGCTATATAAAGATGACTTGACTTGACAGGTTAGTGAGGTGGGAATCTCGTGATGGGTCTGTTTTGAAAACCAATTTCATAAAAAAAAAAAAAAACTTATTTTTTGTTATTGTAGCCACTCTTATAAATACCAGACAGCTTTTTTTTACAGTCTACCTTTGTTGTTGCAGTTACCTTGCCACTGGTGACTCATTCACAACAATAAGTTACAGCTACCGTGTGGGTGTCTGCACAGTGGCACGCATTGTTGGGGCAGTGTCCCAGGCTATATGGGAGTGCCTGTTGGATGACTATATGCCTGTGCCATCAAAGCAGGACTGGAGAAACATTGCTGCAGGTTTTCTAGAGCAATGGAACTTCCCAAACTGCTTGGGTTCCATCGATGGCAAACATGTTGTCATCCAGGCCCCTCCAAACTCAGGGTCTCTGTTTCATAACTACAAGGGGACCTTCTCTCTTGTGCTTCTGGCAGTTGTGGATGCCAAATATCTGTTCCGTATAATAGATGTCTGTGGATATGGACGTAACAGTGATGGCGGGACCCTGGCCAACTCTGCCTTTGGTGAAGCCCTGAGGAATGGCAACCTTGATCTCCCAGATGACTGTTTATTGCCAGGATCACAGCACTGTACTCCACTGCCACATGTGTTTGTGGGGGATGAAGCCTTTCCCCTCCAAAGAAACCTCCTGCGTCCCTTTCCTGGGTGCAATCTCTCCTGGGAAAAACGTGTTTTCAACTATCGTCTCAGTCGTGCCAGGTTGACTGTGGAGTGTGCCTTTGGAATACTAACAAGCCAATGGCGTATGTACCGTCGACTGCTCACTGTCAACCCAGCAAAGGCAGAGGTGTGTGTGAAGGCCACCTGCATCCTCCACAACTTTCTTAGGATGTCCAGAAGAGGGACCAGAAACCACCTATGTGTCTCTTCTTGCCAGAGAGAGGTGCCAGCAGCACTCCAGGAGGCTCCAAGACTGGGAAGCAACAATGCTGCTCGTGTTGCCATTCGCATCAGGGATGCGTTCTCTGCTTATTTCTGTACAGAGGGTGCTGTGCCCTGGCAACATCTTGTGCTGTAGCTTAAACCCCAATTCCAGAAAAGTTGGGACATTTTGACAAAACACAATAAAATCAAGAATCTGTGATTTATTTATTATCTTGGACCTTTATTTAACTGATGGAAACACAAAAAAAATGATATATTTTCACTGACCAGTTTAATTGTATTTTGTATAAAAAAAAAATATTTTGATGGCTGCAACACACTCCAAAAAAGTTAGAATCAGTGGCAAAAAAAAGTGAAAAGATGACCAAAGTTACAGTGTTTTGAAACAGTCCACAACAAGTAGGTGAACTGGTAATAGGTGAGGCTATTTGTAAGCAAAGATGGGTCATGGCTCACCACTTTGTGCAAAATACCATGAGAGAATAACAAACAATTAGTATGTCACAAGTATTTATGTCTTTCACCATCTACCACACATAATATTGTGAAAAGATTCAGCGAATCCAGAGAAATATCAGTCTGTGTACAGCAAGGCAGGAGACCTCTATTAAATGTGCATGACCTTTGTGCCCTCATGGCACTGAATGAAGCAAACATACAGTATATCATTGTATGGAGGTACATCAGTGCAAACGGCATGTGGGACTTGCATTTGTGTGAATGTTTTGCTGATATGGATGCATATATTTGGATTGTAGAGACATTAACTGCCATCAAGGTGACATCTTTCCTGGGAAGCAAGACAATTCCAGGCCTCATTCTGCACATGCTAAAACTGGTTTCTAGACACTCTGCACCATAGAAGGGATGTGCCTGATGCCTGCAGACCAGAGCTGTCTCTTACTGAAAATGTATGACACATCATGAAAAGGAGAATCAGACAACAATGACCATGGACTGTTGAGCATATGTATTCAGAAGAGATTGGGCAAAAATTTTACTTGCAAACTTCAAGAATTAGTATCCTCAATTCACAAACTATTAAAAAGTGTAATTAAAAGGAAATGTAATGTGACACAGTTGCAAACATGCCTTTGTCCCAACTTATTTGAAGTGTGTTGCAGCCATACAATTACAAATGTGTGTATATGTACAAAATACAATTCATTTGGTCAGTGAAAACGTTGAAAATATTTTCTTTGTACTTTTGTCAGTTTAATTAAGGTTAAAGAGAATTAATAAATCATAGATTCTTGATTTTATTGCATTTAACAAAATGTCCCAACTTTTCTGGAAATGGGGTTGTAATTGAAAGCATACATTATTTTCATGTGTAAACAAAGTACTTCACACAGACATAAATACTTCTATATCTTTACTAATTCTCATGTCATTCCAAACACTTATGTTCTGAAACATTTATTCATTTACTCAAACATTTATTCTGATCATTTATTGATCATATAACCTTACTACCAAAGTTTCACTTTTATATTATGTTTTTTTCAAACCGTTATATTTAACAATACCAATGTACTCAGTTTTTTATATTATTAACCATTATGGTATGGTTTTTAACCATTGATTGTACTGATTACTGTACTGATTGAAGAATTTACCATTTTCATAGAGTGTATGTTGGCAGCTTCTTGTTTTTTGTTGTATTTTACATATACATATATATACCGGAAGATAAAGTAAATTCTAAAATTCACTAAATTCATCACCAAAGGATTACTTTCTTTAGTTATTCTGAGTTCTGCTATGTAGTGTCATGCAGATGAATACTTATAGGACACAAATTATTTAAATGAAATGATCACAGTAATTGTATTTATTTATTTATTGAAATGTCACATTTTTAAACAAAGATCCACAGCTAATAAAAAAAAAAAAAAAAAAAGACAAGGCATGCCTGAATGGGAAAACAAACACAAGTAGATCTGATTAAACCAAAATGTATTACTTTTAGGCGCCACTCAAACTGCTTTATTACATTCTACTTCAGCCTCATAAAGAAGACGATGCATATTAAATTTGACCTCTGATCTCTTTTGTATTGGGAGCCTTTTGAGGACCGGGAGAATGCTTTTTAGAAAGAGCTCATCTTCATCATGTTGAGCTGAATTTGGAGCAGGGCTAGATGCACTCTCTACAACTGAGAGCATCCGTTTTTCAAAGAATGACATTTTGTCCTTTCGAACTCGCTTTCTTTGAGGCTGTGGTTGGGAAGACAGGCTGGCTAGTGGCTGACTATCAACACATTCCTCTGGTTGGGTGCTTCTGCCAGATCCTGTAGCAGGGGATGCTGGGGGCTGACTGCACTGACTGTGAGAGGGCACAGGTGAAGCTGGCCAGCTAGACACACTGTTAGGGGAGCTGGGACAGTTTTCCATATTAAACTGACTGCCTAGGTGCTCTGGATGCATGGCAGGGCATTCTGTTCGGTGTTGGTATTCCTGTGTGCGGTGGCTGTCCTGCAATTCTGGTGTGATCTGGCCGGATGGGCTATCTTTGCACTGGATGCCTGGGCACTCTGAACGTGATGTACTGGTTGTAGAGGGTGGAGAGATTCTTGAAATGTTACTTGAGCTCTCCCTGAACTCCAGGAATGGGGTTAAGAAGCTCATAATAGCAGAATATTTCCAGTGTTTATGAACCGCTAACCCCGCTCCACTCCTGCTAGCCTCCTTCTCTCGGTTCTTGTTCTTTTTGAACGTATCTCTTAATCCCTTCCATTTTTTTTTGCAAACATCAGCTAAATGTGGTGAATATAAAAACATTGTATTAATGAAATTGTTAAATCACACAAAAATTTTATTGTCAAATTGTCATGGAACATTTACTACAAAAGATACATTTACTTAAGATGCAATTTGACATAAGATTAAAGAGGTTTATTGTTTTAATAAGACCAAAAAAAACTTTTTTTCTATTTGAATGAACTGTATTTTTTCTTACCAGAATGCATGTATTTTATTTGTTTTATGCATGTTATGAGTTTTACAGAAACAACATTTATTATCCATTGTTATTTTGCTTCTCAAATAAATGTACCTTAATTTAAGAATGTTACTTTAAAAGAAGATTGTTATTTACTCAAATTAGTTCCTAATATAGCTTCTTTTTTTAACTGGCATTGTAGACTATGAATATTGTTGCCTCTATTATATGTTGTTTTGAATAAAAGCATTTGCTAAATGTAAGTTCTATTTAGAACATTTCTGTAGCTCAGCAAACATCATATCCAACAGATATGATGCATGGATATGCATCATATCTGTTGGATATCCTACTTAATATGTCTATAAATATAACTTAAAAATCAAAAAGTAATTGTTTTATCCTACTTCTTGCATTATTTTAACAAAAAAAATTAACACATGTGAACAGCTCAGTTTAGGTAAACTAAAAAAAGTTAGGGACTGTCTTATGTCATTTAAAAGCAAGTGATATTGATTAAACATTTGTGAACCAAATCAGCAACAAAACAAGGCTTTGATCTGGTAGTGTTGAGAACCATTTTTTTCTTATCCAATAGTCTAAAAATACAATAAAGAATTTGTAATTGTGACACTGTTCAAAATGTATCTTATAGCATGTGAAATCAATAGCCTATTGTAAACAGGACTTAACACGGACACAAACAGTTGTATTACTTTTAAACCTACCAGGAACACCAACAACCTCTGCCACTTTGCTCCATGCGTCAGTTTTCATTGTTGTGTCTCTATATCAGGGGTAGGGAACGTCGGTCCTGGAGAGCCACAGCCCTGCAGAGTTTAGCTCCAACCCTGAAAAAAACTCACCTGATTGTAGCCTTAATGATCCTAAAGACATTGATTAGCTGGTTCAGGTGTGTTTGATTAGGGTTGGAACTAAACTCTGCAGGGCTATGGCTCTCCAGGACCAACGTTCCCCACCCCTGCTCTATATGAATAAAGGGATGTGTCATAGAGAACGGGGAAAGAAGACACAGCGACAATCAACTTCTCCTCCATGTTGCCGCTGACAAAGTTATCAGGGGGAACTTCGCGTATTTATATGCATTAATTAGCTAATGATCGTTTTGAAGAAATGATCAAATAAGTAAACACAAGCCATGATTTCTCAGTCAGGGAAAAAGTTTATTACCATATGTTTGTGTAAACTTAAATACATTTTCATAGCCTACATTTAAAACAATGACAGTTTAGTTTTGTTCACCCATTCAACACATGATGAAAGCATACAAAATCCATTTAAAGTAGCCTAGCCTATGACATTTTAAATATCACGTTATTTCATCTCAGTCCACCTCATGTTTCGCAAACAGCCGGAAACATACGTCAAAATCTTGCCTTGCCTACTTTTCCCACCGATTGGTTGTCGGCCTCCGTTTTTCGCTTGATATTTGCATAAAGTCAAGAATGGGCCAACCTTTTTGACGCTTTCGGTCGCTCTCAACGCTTTCTCCGGTCCGCTGTCAATCCCATAATGCACTACGAGAGCGTGAAGCTCGACTTCCATAGGAATGAATTGAAAACGTACTCGGTTACTAACGTAACCTCGGTTCTCTCTAGAGAGGGAACGAGTACTGCGTAATATCTTACGCTATGGGGAAAACTCTTTTCCTCGAGATATTGAAGCCAAAAATTATCCTTAATTTTAAACATGCAAAACGCTTTGCAGCAGCAAGCAGACAAGGGCGAGACGGCTCGCGCGCCCATTGGCTGCCCTGCTGGAAAAGCTGCAGCCTATCGAGGTGAGGCACTGCGTGACGTAATGACGAATGGGGACGCTTCGCGCCCATTTCGTCATGTCCCGCCAGTAGAGGCGTGGTCTCGCCCTATAAATACCCCCTCGATAGCTGAATTTCCTCTGATTTTTCAACGCCGAAGCGAACCAGAGCGTATTCCAAGCACGGCAAGATACGCAGTACTCGTTCCCTCTCTAGAGAGAACCGAGGTTACGTTAGTAACCGAGTACGTTCTCTTACGAGAGTATCTCTCGTACTGCGTAATATCTTACGCTATGGGGAACACCATGCAACACGCCGTGCGGACAGGGATCCGACACCAGAGTCCCGGGGCCAAGGCCGGGGCGCATCTAGTGCACAATCACCACAACTCACACAGAGTAGAGGAGGAGAGGCTAGAAGCATCACTCCCTCATAAAAGTCCCATAGGGGTACAGACCCGTAGGGGTACACATAAGCCGCATGGCGGCCAATAAGCCCGAAGTTCAGACCGCCAGAAGCTTAGCTTGTAAGGCGGGCACCTCCAGGTTATAGTACTTTATAAATGTAGACGGCGAGGCCCAGCCCGCAGCCGTACAGATATCTTGCAGGGAGACCCCGCTATACCATGCCCACGACGAGGCCACGCCTCTTGTGGAGTGCGCCTTGACACCCAATGGGCACTGCAGGCCCTTGGAAGTGTAAGCCAGCGCTATGGCATCCACTATCCATCTGGATAGGCTCTGTTTTGAAGCGGCAAGTCCCTTAGAACGGCCGCCAAACAACACGAAAAGCTGCTCGGTCTGTCTGAAACCGGCCGAGCGGGACACATAAGCCCTTAACGCCCTGACAGGGCAAAGGAGACTCGCGTCCCTCTCCTCATCGAGAACCGGAAGGGCAGACAGGGAAATTACCTGGGCCCTAAACGGTGTATTGAGGGATTTCGGCACGTAGCCGTGCCTCGGTTTGAGTACGACCTTTGAGTCGTTAGGCCCAAACTCCAGACATGACGCGCTTACAGAAAGCGCCTGCAAGTCCCCTACACGCTTCACTGAAGCGAGAGCCAACAGAAACACCGTCTTAAGGGACAGGTGCTTCATGTCCGACAGCTGGATCGGCTCAAACGGGGCGCCTTTCATGGCCTCCAAGACCGTGGAAAGGTCCCAAGCCGGGACTGAAGGGGGCCTGGGAGGGTTTAACCTCCGGGCTCCTCGTAGGAAACGCACGACCAAGTCGTTTTTTCCCTAGTGACTGGCCAGACACCGGTTTAGCAAACGTTGCTATGGCCGCCACATAAACTTTGAGCGTGGATGGGGTCCTACCCTTATCCATCAGCTCCTGAAGGAAGGCAAGCACTTCCTTAACTCCGCAGTCCACAGGTGCAAGGCCACGGGCTCGACACCAAGTAGAGAACACCGACCATTTCGAGGCATAGAGCCGTCTGGTAGACGGAGCTCTAGCCTGCGCGATCGTGTTTAGCACTCCTTCCGGGAGGCTAGCGGGTACCCGTTGATGGCCCATGCGTGCAGGGACCACAGATCCGGGCGAGGATGCCAAATCGAGCCCTCTGCCTGAGAGAGGAGATCTCTCCTCAATGGTATAGGCCACGGGGCAGTGCTGGCCAGCCGCATCAGGACCGGAAACCAAACCTGGTTCGTCCAGAGCGGAGCTACAAGCAGCACTGGGCATCCATTTTCCCTGATCCGCTCCAGCACCTGAGGCAGGAGCGAGACGGGGGGAAAAGCATACAGGGGACCGCTGGGCCAAGTATGGGCCAGCGCGTCCCTGCTTTTTGAGAAGAATACTGGGCAGTGAGCGTTCTCGCGGGACGCGAACAGGTCCACCTGCGCTCTGCCAAACGTCTCCCACAGCAGCTGGACCGTCTGCGGATGCAGCGACCATTCTCCTGTTGGGACGTTGTCTCTGGACAGCCTGTCTGGACCCGTATTCAGGTGCCCAGGCACATGCGCCGCTTTCAGAGAAAGGAGGTTGCGCTGGGCCCAGACCAAGAGGGGTTCCGCCAGCCTGCAAAGGCGTGTGGACCCGACGCCGCCCTGGCGATTTATGTACGCCACCACTGACGTGTTGTCCGACCGGACCAAGACGTGGTGGCCCTTTATCAGGGGACGGAAACGCCGTAGCGCTTTGTCGACTGCTATCATTTCCAAGCAGTTTATGTGAAGGAGCTTCTCCCGCTCTGACCATAGGCCAGCCAGCGGTCTGCCCTCGAGCAGCGCTCCCCACCCCGTGGTGGAGGCGTCCGTAGACACCACTTTCACCCTTGAGGCGGTCCCCAGACTCACACCAGTCTGATACCAGCTGGTTACTTTCCAGGGTTCCAGGGCCGAAACACACCATCGGTCGACCCTGAGGCAACACCGGCCCGTGGTCCAAGCCCGGGGCGGGACCCGTGGTTTCAGCCACCTCTGCAGTGGGCGCATGCGAAGCAGGCCCAGCTGGAGTACAGAGGATGCTGCGGCCATCAGGCCCAACATTTTTTGAAACTGTCTGAGCGGGACTATAGAGCCGTGGCGGAAGGATTCCGCGACGCGCTGAATACTTAGTACGCGCTCCGGTGACAGGCGTGCCGTCATGGACAGCGAGTCTAACACTGTTCCCAGGAAAGAAATCCTCTGGCTGGGACACAGCGAGCTCTTTTCCCAGTTGACTGTCAGGCCCAGCTTCTCGAGGTGCTCGAGCAGTGTGGCCCTGTGTTCTATGAGCTCTGACCGAGATCGAGCTAGAATCAGCCAATCGTCCAAGTAGTTCATAACTCGCATGCCCTGAAGCCTCAGGGGTGCGAGAGCCGCGTCCATGCACTTCGTAAATGTACGGGGTGCCAAGGACAGGCCGAACGGCAGGACTGTGTATTGATATGCCTGGCCCTCGAACGCGAATCTCAAGAATCGCCTGTGATGGGACGCTATTTGTATTTGGAAATAGGCGTCTTTCAGATCTATTGACATAAACCAGTCCCCTTGGCGCACTTGCGCGAGGATTCCCCTGGTCGTAAGCATCCTGAACTGGCGTTTCACAAGCGCTCTGTTCAGCTGTCTCAGATCTAGAATGGGCCTGAAGCCCCCATCTTTTTTCGGTACCAGAAAATATCTGCTGTATAAGCCCCCTTCGCTCTGATCCTGAGAAAGGGGCTCTATGGCCCCCTTGCTCAGCAGTTTCGCTATCTCGGCTCGAAGTAGATGAGATACATCGCTTCTCACCGTAGTCTCGACGCGCGCCGTATAACGGCGGGGACGTCGTGCGAATTGTAGCGAGTAGCCTCTTTTTATAGTGTTCAGCACCCAGTCTGATACCCCGGGTAGCTTTGACCACGCTTCTGCGTGAATAGCTAGAGGTAGAATGCAGACCGGGCTCTGGCCGTGACGAGGCAACGGCTCGAGAGCCCCGGTACCCTGGGAACACAACGCCGTGTTCACGGCGTTCGAGGCGGGGGCGCGCTGAACACAGCGGGCAGCCTGGCCGCGCTCAAATTCTCTATGGCGGGACGCACAGCGAGAGTGAGCGGGGCGAATCCCGTGGGATTCGGCGTGCTTGCGGGGGATGTGGGCGCAAACTTACGGGCACATCTACTGCATTGTACACGCTTTCGGTCGGAGCCGATAGAACGTGTATTGGTTTCGTTTTTACAGAAACCAAGGGACACGCGGCATGTAGCGTGAGCGGGCATTGTATGGGCGCTTTGACTACATTGTGTGCACAATCGACCTGAGTCAGATTTATGTGTGCTAGCCTCGCACCGTGGCGGGCTGTGTCTGGGTGTGGGAATGGCACTGGGGCGTGGGCATTCTTACAACACTCATAAACACCATCGGCCGTGGCCGGTATACCAGAAAATACACTCTTTATTGGATTTATCTAGGTAGCCATGAAAACGGCTTTTGTGTGCAGGCAAGCGGGCTGAGACACCGGCTGCTTCACTGCTAAATACACTGGCACAGTCACATCGCAAGGAACTGAACGAGCGAATCGTTTCGGTGGGGAACCGGCCGCAGCGGGATCCGAACACCGTCGCTTCCCTAGAGTGGCTAGGAAAGCTTCGAGGCCTCGGGCTTGAGCTCAATCTTAGGCCGGGGCCCGCGCTGAGCGGGGCGGCGTCCAGCAGAGCGAGAGCGCGGTCTCTGATCCCGGGACTGGCGGCGCTGTGAAGCGGCGGCTATGGGCGATGCAGGCCGAGGCTGCGAGCTGCGAGCAGACGGCTGCTTAGAGCGACCTGCAGCGGAGCTCGAGCGCTTCGGAAGGAAGTGCTTCATGGCCTGCGAAGTCTTCTGCACCTCAGAGTATCTGTCCGCGAAATCTTTGACGGCAGATCCGAAGAGGCCCGCAGGGGAAATCGGCGCGTCGAGGAATACAGAGCGCTCAGCTTCCGTCATCTCAGACAGCGTCAACCACAGATGTCTCTCAGCAACGGCGAGAGAGGCCATATTCCGCCCCATGGCCTGAGCAGCGGCTTTAGCGGCGCGTAGAGCCAGGTCCGTAGCGCCTCGTAAATCCGCCACACTGACAGCGCCCGGCCCTTCCTCGTCCAATTTAAGGAGAAGGTCGGCCTGGTAGATCTGCAAGATCGCCATAGTATGCAGCGCTGAGACCGCCTGTCCAGCGGCTGTGTAAGCACGCCCGTGCAGCGATGACGTCACCCGGCAGGCTTTAGAGGGAAGCGTCGTCTGCACGCGCCGTCCCGCAGAGGGCGGGCAGAGATGCGATCGCGACCGCCGCCTCCACAGGAGGAATGGAGAGATATCCCTTATCTCCCGCGCCGACGACAGAGGAAAAAGCCGCAGAGGTGGAAGTGCGCATCCTGGCGGAGAAAGGGGCAGTCCATGACTTAGCGACTTCGTCGTGGAGCTCAGGGAGGAAGGGGGCGGCCCTAGACCTAGACGGGGCTTCGTCCTTCTTGAGAAAGCGCCCGTCGAGTCTGTTGCGCGGCGGCAAAGCAGGCGCCTCCCACTCGAGGCCGATGCACTCCACGGCCTGGGTGAGCAGACGCATCAGCTCAGCCTCAATGCCGGGTCTCTTTCCAGAGGGTTGGCTAGATATGTCAGCGGGGGGGAGGTCCACAGAGCTCGCCCAATCCTCGCTATCAGAAGCCACAAGAGAGCATACCTCAGCGGGTTCGTCCAACTCGGGAGCGGAAGCGACGGCAGACAGCGGGCGCTGTCCGTCCGGGAGCGACTCAAGTGAAGCCGGCGAAGCAGGCGGGCGAACCGGCGAGCTTTGGCGGGCTGGAGAAGGCTCGGGAGCGCGCTGGGCGCGACGCTTCTTGCGGCGCGGCAGAGAAGGCTGGGACGCGGGCTCAGAGAACGACGCCAGGCGAGTCCTCAGAGTCACCATGGGCAGAAGTTCGCAGTGCGGGCATCCACCATCCGCGAGCGCGATAGCCGCGTGCTCGTGACCCAGGCAGGACACACAGATGACGTGACGGTCCTCATCACTGAGTTGGGAGCGGCACGAGCCACAGAAAGGCATCTTTAAAAAGACGCAGCTCTTTTAGAACAGAGAATAGGTGTTGCGTCACGTAAGCAAACACACACACACACTTAGCAGAGTAAAAGGATATAGTACGCCGGAAAGCGCAGCAGGTACGGCGGTTGAAGGCGGCTGGGCCAGCGACTTCAGAATGGCACGTCCCGCTGATAAGGCTACAGGTCAACGGCGCGGCTTCTCACTCTGGATCCAGCGATGCGTGAGCTTCGCGTGAAGAGTAGAAAAATCAGAGGAAATTCAGCTATCGAGGGGGTATTTATAGGGCGAGACCACGCCTCTACTGGCGGGACATGACGAAATGGGCGCGAAGCGTCCCCATTCGTCATTACGTCACGCAGTGCCTCACCTCGATAGGCTGCAGCTTTTCCAGCAGGGCAGCCAATGGGCGCGCGAGCCGTCTCGCCCTTGTCTGCTTGCTGCTGCAAAGCGTTTTGCATGTTTAAAATTAAGGATAATTTTTGGCTTCAATATCTCGAGGAAAAGAGTTTTCCCCATAGCGTAAGATATTACGCAGTACGAGAGATACTCTCGTAAGAGAACGCTCGCTCCGCTCCGCTCGCTCCGTGCCAGTGGACACGCACCGTAACGCACTTCACCCGCAGCGTATAACGTTAGCTGTGAACGAAAGGTTAATATAATAATACATTTAACGTACTTACCACAAATGTAACTGTATGTTTTCGTCGGGACAGTGGTGTAATGGACCTGAATTAAAAAAAAACTAAAATTACAAAAATCCTAAGCTTAACCTAAACACGACGCGGAAATCAAATAAGTAGCAGCTAAATGATACTAAATATAGCTACAAACAAACGGCGTAAACTAATCTTTTAAACAAACACGAAAAAACCGTATATACACACAACTTAACTGTACACTAAATCTAAGAAGAAAAAACTACAAAAACCTAAATTGAACTTATCAAACTGTACACAACTAATATAAATACAATATATGGTAACTGTAACTTGTCCTATAACGAAAACCAAACGAGATAACTAACTTGTCAAACAATTAACTACAAAATTCGCCTAATTTATATAAAACAATAAGAAGTCAACTCGAGCTCGTCTATTTCCACCACCGTCTTTCTACCAACAAAGGTTAATTCCGTTATGGCAGTTATTTAGTATGACTGACGAGGAGGATTCTATACATTTTAAATGTCTTATTCCCGCTCTCACTCTGGACATATGATGATGATGATAATAATAGGTCAACTTGTTTGGAATTTGGTGAAGGCCAGTAGTGCACAGAGTATGCCCCTCAGTTTAATTTTGTGTGTTTTGTAGTAGATACTGTGATTATATCATTATACCGGTATACCTTTACACCCCTAATCGGGTCAAGGGATTATAACATGCAGGTAAATTATTGCTTGTGAAGAATGTCTGGATTGGAAGAAAAGGATGAGAGATTAGAGGGGATCCAGTGTCCAGCTGAAGCATGATGGATGCTGCCTCACAACCAGGAGATGTTCTGGGATTTATGTATTTAACATCCAGGATGAGGATGATGACCCTGCAGCTAATGTTGAGGCTGTTGCTCTGTGTATACATGCATAGTTCATGGGGAAATTGTTTAGAGAGCGAATTCTCACAACCTAACAATTGATGCTCATTACTGTGTCCTCTGTTTTTGTGTTCAAGTGCCTGGTGTAATAGTGTTTCCTGGCTTGAAGGATGAAGCTGTAGGTAAGCACATTAAACTGCCACATCACTACTTGACACCTTATCACTATCTTTTTTTGTCTGGTAAGAACACTGGGAATTATTAGCAACACTGTAGTGGCAAAACTTCTGTTAAACATCATCACTGCGTAAGAGACACTCAGAGTCAAATTAATAAAAAGAGAAATATGTATTCTTGCAAGAATAGGTCGACAGTCGCCATCACAGCCGTTACCCTGTGAAGTGAGTGACGCGCACCAGGAAGACATTAGACAGCCTTTATACTCTTTTCAAGGTTCCTCCTCACAGCAGTTACCCTTTCCCCCACTCAGATAAGGCCCCCACTGCTGTTCAGTTTCTACTTAAGGACACAAACTGGTACTGGAATAAACTAGCCAAATCTGACCATCCCTAAATCAAGAGGTCCTGTCCCATATATTCCTGAAACGTCACGCACAGCACGTACACACATATACTTTTACACATTGAATAGTCTCAATCCCTTATGATATCTGTTAGGAGAAAATGACTTTTAAAATTTCTACAACAACACTATAACAGAAAAGTTAATGTTTTATGTTAGTTTAAGCTCAAACTAACCAAAGTAAAATCTGTAACGTTTCAATTACCGAAACTAACTGAATTTTGAATATACCACAATACCGGTGTATGTCACTATTTTTTTACCTGTTCTGTTTAGGCATTTTTTTTATACAATGGTCATGCAAGGTTTTACCTGTGGTTTCGCTCCGCACGACCAGATCCAATAACAATAGCGGAACCTGGTCATTTATTTACGATCACATCCTCCTTTAGCGAGGCACCCTTGCCGGTGAAAGTATCTTCATTCGTTTAAGATTTTTAACTTACCTTTTCAACTGCAGTCATTTCCTCTTCTTTCTGGTCACAGGGAAAGCCGGTAGCACCTCATTGCAGTACACGAGATCCAGGGGGTGGAGTCAGATCCAGATCTAAGGAGTGGAGCTGGAGCTGGGTAGGTTAAGCGGTGGGTTTAGGGATCAGGGGGTAGAGCTGGGTAGGTTTAGGAGGTATATGTAAGGTGGGAGGAGTTGGATCTGGATCTGACTCCTCCCCATGGATTGCATGTTCTGCAGTTCGGACCATCTCGGGAAAGCGGTAAAATGACAGTTGAATGTCACTTGCTTTTTTAAACTTCGATCTATTTAAACAACACGGGACGGATTGGACCCGGAAACCGTATTATCAGAGAGTGGTTACGTCACGACTTAACAACCGAATAGGGCAGCGAAGCAAGTGCATTCTGGGAGTTGTTGTCTTTCATCCACATGAGCCAAAAAAACATTTTCTGGATTTTCTCAGTCTAGAAGGTACCACATTCTAAAATAATTTCTATTACATAAATTACCCAATTTAAAAACACATTCATCTTTCCAGTGGTGAAGTATCCCTTTTAAAGAGCCCCTATCATGTATTTTTGAAAGTGACTGTTCATGTAGTGTGTAATATAGCTCTAAGTGAATGAAAACATCCTGCAAAGTTTTATATCTGAAAGTGCACCGTATATAAAGTTATTGTCTTTCAAAAGTGAGTCAACTCTGAGTCTATGAAATTAATTGTTTTTGAAACGAGTCATTTGCTGTTTCCAGAGTCATATATAGAGAGAGTTGCGACACGCTTTGATGTCGCCGCGACGGCTGTCATATGGTTCATGGAAGCCCCAATAGTTCCAAAACATACGCGGGCTGTCATGTTCTTCTATGGACAGACAGCAGCGATTGCATTATTAAACGGTAAAAATAAAATAAAACACACACCCAAGTACTTTTTAAGCTGTTAGTGCATTTTGTTAATGTCAGTTTTGCATTTGGAGAGGCAGGGTGACCACTTAGATAAGTTTTAGGCTATGTTTTTGGAAGGAAAAGCTTATTGTTCATGTTCGCATGGGTAGTAGCACTGGCTTTAGCGGCTCTAACTTAACTTTTCCATGTCATTCATCTGATGATGGACGTCTCATGATATTTATTTTAGCACAACTGAGCTGTATTAGGCTATTGATTCCCGTGATCTTGCTTATAAATTCTGATTCAGCCATTAGCCTATACCTTCGTGATCACGCAAAGAGGTCTGCAGTCTGTTCAGAATTCCAACCAGCATGAAATATAAATAATTACGCTGTGTATGTACAAATGAATGATTTAGGAGGGAAATAGAGTGCTCCCATAACGTAGAAAGCAACGACTATATTTACAGCAATGTTCGGTAAATATTAACTTCATAAAATGAAACCGGAGATAGTTAATGAGTGAATTAACTGTTCCTAAATTCAGTATGGCTAATGTACCCCTTCATCCTACCCTAATCTTAGACTACCATTCATCAGAAAACACACAAATACATCAATGAAAAACATTACTGCAGGCTTCAACATGGCTGTATTTACGATGAGAAATGTCAAACAAATTTCGCCTTTTCACATTTTTGTTGTAAAAAGACACATTACGCAGAAGTATAATTTCCTGTTATGTGTCATCATTATATATATTCACACAGCTGCAGGCTCTGACACGTGCGTTCGCTGCGGGAGGGTGGGCGTATTGTGACGTTCTGGATGCGCTCTGAGAGAAGGCCGTTAAAATCGGTTCCCTATTTTCGTTTTCGAAACTTGTGTTGGTTGGTCCGATCGATTGTGCAATTGATCTTCAAACATAAAGTGACAGCCTTAATTAACTTTTAATCTGACTCCCTTTTTCTTTTCTTATTTCTTTTCTCTTTTTTATACATACATTAAATGTGCTAGGGCCCACAAATAATGTATTTACTGTTTTCCGTCACACCCGGAGGGGAGCCCTCACAATGGTTCATTCCACCTGCGCTACGAGCTACGATCGGTAGTGTAGCGTCTCTTGCTTTCGCACTTGCTATGATGCAGTGCAGACAGTGACACACGCAAAAGTGTCACATCAAAAGTCAGGGCATCAAAAACAGAAAGAAGAGAAGACAGAACGCCGAACTCGACAGTATGTCACACAGTTTTTCAAAAAGAAAGGTAGCTTGCCCTATTCCTGTATTCCAAAACTTTCAGAGTTAGGCTACTTATTTTTGTTGCTACATGACCTGCTTTTATCTAGCTAGCATAGTAAAATAATTACTGAATTATGATTAACATCCAACAATAATGACATATCTGCTGTCTCCGGGGTTATCATGTCTCGTAGACACAGATTCAGCGGCTGCTGGCAGCACACACACGTCCCCCGTCCCCGTCTCAGCCGAACAAGGTGAGCCTGAGCGCGAAACTTCACGAAGATTGAAGCCTCTAAACACGTCTTATCTACTGTGTTCGCCACATGATGATAACTTTACAAAACAAAAGTAATCTACACGCTTCAAAAATTTCAAAATCAGTTTGTGTGTGTCGACTCGTGTGTTCTGTGAAGTGACAGTGCTGCTGCTACGATCGGTGCTGTCAAACTTGACGTTTTTAATGTGAATAAAATGCCCCAGAAAAAAATATATAAAATTGAATAAAACATGTGTCTGTAGTAACCATTGGCTATAAGGAGTTTACAAAATATATATTTTAATATTTTATATTAAGAAAACTAAATAGGCCAATACAAATAATATGGTTATTACGTGTGTGTGTTTGACTTATACAGATGCAGAGTCAGCAATTGAGATAATAAATGTTCTCCCTTTTATGTAAACAAGTACATATTTCTATATTTTTTTCTTGTTTATGTAGGCTTTGTACTCATCTTTAGACATTTTAACTATGCAATGTGCTAAGTATCTTTTTTAAATTATACTGGGCATGTTTATTGGGTTAAATTTTATCTGTAAAAAAATGTAGGGGAGCCCAGAAATTTTGGTTTCCATAGGGCCCAGAATTTCTGGCGGCACCCCTGCTCAAATGTGCCAGAAGTCTATCTGGGTTTTCCTAGGCTACGTTTTCTGAGATATCAACCTCAAATTTGGAACAACTTGTTTAGATGTATGGCTTAAATCACCTTTTGCAGCCTGACCAACGGTTTGTCTGTGTAAAATAGACTTTTAATTATGGTTGTAGAATGTGATATATCCCAAGATTACACGAGTATGTCTTACCTGTATCTTTTTTGTTTTTCTTTTCCAGTAATTCAGCGATTGGACTTGTTTCCATCCTTTTTGGCCTCTTCTGCACTTGAAGTCATTGCTTTCATCTGATTCAGCGACTGTTGATCTGCATGTCTGTTTGCATTACTCTGCTTACATTTTGAACCTTTAGCAATAATAAAAGGGTTTTCCATTTTGGCTGTAGTTGTACAGTCAAGTTTGTTTTACCTTGATTTGACTATTGCATGAAAATGTGCACTGTGATTTACATTATGAAGCATACATTAAGTTGACAGTGTTTAAAAGTCATGGTAATGGTGGGGGAAATTATTTAATGTAAACAATTACATGGTATCAGATTTTACTGATCATTTTAAAATCAGTACAATTGTTATAGTACACACATAAACTGGTTTAGGTGTCTCTTTGTAATATAATCTGCAAAGAATAATTATGAAGGCCGTTTTAACAGAATATTGAGTAGTAACCCGATAATCTGTAAAAAAAAAAAAAAAAATCATTATAAAGGCCATTTTAACAGAATATTTAGTAGTAACCCGATAATCTGTAAAAAAAAAAAAAAAATCATTATAAAGGCCATTTTAACAGAATATTTAGTGGTAACCCAGTATTAAGAAAATACATATTTTTTCCATAGTATCTTTATTATTTTTAGTAAAACCAGCAACCACAGTTAGCCGGGGCTTTTTCTTCTAGTTTTTACCATGGTTTGTTTGCAGTAAAATCATAGTCAATCTTTATAAAGAAAAAAAAAACGTGGTTTCTGCATAAAATCCATTATCAAGTTAGGGATTTTAAGAAACACAAACCAGCGAACGTCACAAAGCGGACCAAATGCGGACGTAAGTGGACGTCCTTGGAACGTCTCACACCGAACGTCACAAAGCGGACCAAATGCGGACGTAAGTGGACGTCCTCGGAACGTCCCACACCGAACGTCACAAAGCGGACCAAATGCGGACGTAAGTGGACGTCCTCGGAACGTCCCACACCGAACGTTACAAAGCGGACCAAATGCGGACGTAAGTGGACGTTCGGAACGTCCGGGGGACGTCCCTTGTTAGCTGGGATAGTGGAAGTAACTATAAAGTTTACTCTATTCTTCTCACAGCTCACCGGCCACTTTCTTACATGTATTTCGCGAGAGACTGATGACTGACAGGACTCTGAACTGCGGCGCAAAGAAACATGCTGGCGCCCATCTCACGTTATAGATCAAGATCAAGATTATTTATAAAGGTTTTAAACGACCAAACACACTCACTACCACTTTTTTGAGAATCGGAATATCAGATAGTTGATGACATGGTAAGCAAGTTTGTGAATATTTTGAATAAAAAAGGAAATAAAAGCGATAGTACATCTGTCATGCATTATTGTGCGGTGTGTCACATGACAAATATGACGCGTTGCCATGGAAACGTTAAGGTGGAACGTTCTAAAATAAAAACTCACTCTGAGGAGTCAGTTAGAATATTTTAAATTTAAGTGTGAAAGAGTCAATATATGAATGATAAATTATGCTGGCTTATCTTTTTATTATGCGGTTACCTGTGCAGTTGCATACGGAGTGTTTTAGGGAGCGCTGAATTTAAAAATCTGATGGTATAAAGTTAAGCCCCCTTAACAATTTCACATGCCCCCTCAGTAATTTCATCCTGCAGCCGGGCCTGGTTGAACTAATGCTCCATGCTCGTACCGTGATAACGTTACATTGACTGCATTTAGCCGACATGTGATGTTATATAGCAAAAGGCATTTCACTAACTATTCGTGTATCTTTCACAATCAGCAATGTCAACATAGGTGAGTGTATAATATGATAACGAAAACGGTGAACTAGACTGAACAATGTCAGTGTAACAGTAAGACAGTAGGAAGCAGCATTACCCCAGATAGCAAAAAATATCCGCACGGCTTCGTTTTGCCGCCGGCCCTAAGCTGTCGGCTATAGGTGCGTCTCGCTGGCGGGGAGCTTACGTTTGCCGCCGAATTCGTCACGCCCATTTTTTGCGAGATGCCGCCGGCGAATAGCTGGCGGGCCGCTGGCTTCATTTTCTCTGGCGGTTGCCTCCGTCTAATGGACCGCGGCCGGCTGGCGGCAAGCCGCTTTGAAATACAAGGATTTCTACTCTCAAAATCGACCAGCCATGGCTTTTTTTTTTTTTTTGCTCCAAAGCCATTAGGGTTTTTAATGGCTATAACAGATTTGACTCTTGATTCCATTATAAGGTTTAGGAAATGACATTTTAAATTACTTTGAAACTCTGAAGATTATACAGTAATATTGGCTATGTAAAATATATTTAATTATTTTATGTAGGTAAAATTTTTTTACATTTCTTTGATTGATGCACATTTGAGACATGCACCAATAAACCAAAAATTATTTGGCAATAAACTTGCTTGGCAATAAATATCTTTCTGATTAGATTTTAAAATAGATATTTAATTCATGGTATGAACAATTTAGCAGATTATTTTTTTAAAGGCAATTAAAAAAAATCTAAACACATTATAAATGTTAAAAATGTATTGCTAAAACACATTACAAAGACTGTAAACTGTGAAGTAGCTTACTGAATTGTGGAGTTAGACGGTTAAACAGTTTTGCACCATTGGTGTGTTCAGGATTTTTTGGACGGGGCTAAAACAGTGGCTCGATGACGCACTAGAGGAGCCGCTGAGGCTGGCTCGTGGCTCGCACATTGCGCATCAGTTGACGGGCTTTGGTTATGGATTTGCCGCAGTTAGATTAAAACACTTAAATAGCGTGGTGTTACACACTCCTGTACAGTAGCTGGCGGTATGCACCTACAAGTTGGTTACAACTTACAATCCGGCATTAATCAAGAGAAGAAGAAGATTGCCGAAGTTACTACAGGCTACAGTTTGCTAGCTAGCAAAGTCATCGACTACCGTCGTTTAAGTAAGTATATGTTTCCCTTTTGTGTAACGCAATATTATGTTTACATTGTTTTAGTTAATATTTTTTAAATATCCAAGTTAGTAATCTTTGTTTTTGCAGTATGCTGCTAGTCCAGTAGCTAGAGTGGCTAACGTTAGCAAGTGTTAGCTAACACATGCTGTTCCCTTTCAAGGCTACGGAACTTCGACATTACGGATGTCGTATATGGGAACTCTCTCTCATCCTTCACTTCCGCTGAAATCTTATTGGCTAACGCCAGCAACGCTGGCCAATTGACGCAAATATGCAAATACTAAAACCCCGTTGCAGTATAATGCAAGTGCAGCGTCAATTCCTCCTCAGAATCTCTCTCTTCACGCTCAAATCGTGTGCTAGAAAGCTGATACTACTACTACTTGGATTTTTGCTATCGTTGAAGGTGCACCGGAGATACCTGAACTGTCTCCAGCATCCGATGGCGACCGTCTGCAATTTATGCTCGGGCCCCATAGTGCCCGAGCCGCTGGCAGGCCCCCCCAACCGCGGAGTCGAGGTTCGACCCCCGGTGAGTTTTCCGGACCCTTCGTTTCATCCTCCCCGCGACGTTGCGGACTTCGTGTCCTTCGGGGTGAGTGAGGAGGACGACTCTATGTCCTTGTCGGCCTCCGAGAACGACTACGGTGCGGAACAGGCCGCCCCTCTGGCACCCACGGAAGAGACCCCCGCGGATCTGCAGGAAGAGCTCTTCCGTATCCTCTCGAAGGCCGTCGAGGAACTGGATTTATCCTGGAAGGCTCCCGACGAGCCCTCAAAGAGCAAGTTGGACGCGTGGTTCCTCCAATCGAGCCGCCGTCAGGCCGCTTCGAAAAGGGGAACCCCGTTCTTTCCTGATGTGCACGAGCACGTGGTGAAGTCGTGGGTGGCCCCGCAATCGGCGCGCACCCTCACTTCGACCCAGGCCATGTTCCCCCCCGTGGACGAGGCGGGGGACCACGGCTACCTCCGCATCCCTCCTGTCGAGGAGACCGTCGCTGCACATCTTTGCCCGTCAGCTCCCGCCCTGGGCTCGGACCGCAGCCTGCCGTCCCGAGCCTGCAGGTTTACGGCTCACCAGGCTAACAAGGCCTACGGCGCCGCGGGGGAGGCGGTTTCTGCACTACACGCTATGGCCGTTCTTCAAGTGCTGCAGGCCAAGCGATTGAAATCTCTGGATGGCGCCGCCTCTGTCGACGCTGACGCCATCCGAGACCTCCGTTCTGCAACGGACCTCGCGCTCCTGGCCACGAAGCGCTCGGCCCAGGCGATTGGCCGTTCGATGGGGTATTTGGTGGTCCTCCACAGACACCTGTGGCTCACCCTATCGGACGTGCAGGAGGCGGACAGGAAGACGCTGCTAAACGCACCGATCTCCCCTGATGGCCTGTTCGGAGATGCCGTGGAGAAGGTCACCGAGCGGTACTCCGAGACTCAGAAGAAGGCGAAGGCGATGAGCCATGTGATCCCTCGGCGAGCGCCGCCACCGCCCCCGCCGCAGCGCCCTCGCTCTCGCTCGTCTTCCGCCTCGGGGCGCCAGTCCCAGGCTGCGGCCAGACATCAGCCAGCCTCCCGCCCGGGACCGGATGCCCGTAAGGGCCGACACGGGCAGTGGCAGGGAGCGGGAAACAAGAGACCGGCTCAGAGGAGCCCGCGCAGAAAACCCGCCGCGTCCCCAGCGAGGCCCAAGCAGTCGTCCTGACCGCTCGGGCAAGAGGAGAGGAGAGCGCACGGATGGCCCCGCTGCCAAGCGGCGCGCTCTAGAGCACGCGGTCCCTCTGCGTTCGGCGAGCGACGCGTGCAGTCATGTTGTGAATGTTGTGTGTTGTTCAATAAAGCAAATTACTTCTTCACAAACAGAGCTTTTTTCTCCTCTTGCACTTCACACTGTGTTACCCGCCCTGTCTTCGAGCAGCGCAGAGTCACGGTCATTAACTATAAAGGCGCCTCGCGGGAAGCGCGAGGTGTCTATCCCCAACCCTCACATAGCGGCGATGACCGCAGGTCTAGACCGGCCCACACTCAGTCGTTTCCTCACGGCGTGGGAAGCTATTCCGGGCATCTCGCCGTGGGTGCTGAATGTAATTCGACACGGGTACACACTTCAGTTCAAACGCAGACCACCCCGCTTCCGCGGCGTAATCCAGTCGTTAACTTTGCCCCAAAATGCTCATGTACTGAGGCAGGAAGTGTGCAGTTTACTCGACAAGGGAGCGATAGAGCCGGTTCCCCCGAGCGAGCGGGGAAGCGGATTCTACAGCCGCTACTTTGTAGTGCCGAAGAAGGGAGGGGGTCTCCGCCCCATACTGGACCTGAGACCCGTCAACAGAGCGCTTCACAAGCGCGCTTTCAGGATGACTACACTGAAACAGATCCTAGCGCAAATTCGCCCCGGGGATTGGTTCGCTTCGGTGGATCTAGAGGACGCTTATTTTCACGTCCAGATAGCGAAGCGCCACAGGCGATTCCTGAGGTTTGCGTTCGAGAATGCGGCGTACCAATACACGGTACTCCCGTTCGGGCTAGCCCTCGCCCCCCGCACCTTTTCGAAATGTGTAGACACGGCACTTTCACCCCTCAGGTCGAGCGGGATGCGCGTCTTGAACTATCTGGACGACTGGCTGATTCTCGCGCAGTCGAGGGAGACATTGGTCGGCCATGTGGAAGCCCTACTTCGCCATTTGAAAACGCTTGGTTTGAGGGTAAACGTCCAAAAAAGTGTGCTCACACCGAGCCAAACTACCACATTCCTGGGAGTATGCTTGGACTCAGTGAGTATGAAAGCGCGTCTCTCCCCCGAACGAGCGGAGGCTCTGACTTCTTCGCTAGGTCTCTTCAGACCGGGCAGACTCGTCCCTCTGAAAGAGTTTCAGAGGCTATTGGGGCGGATGGCAGCCGCTTCGTCAGTGTGTCATCTGGGACTGCTACATATGAGACCGCTTCAGCACTGGCTGAAAGCGCGCGTCAACCCGAGCGCGTGGCACTCCGGCCGCAAGCGCATTATGGTCAACCGTGTGTGCGCCCGTGCCCTGGCCCCGTGGAAGAACCCGGATCTCTACAGTTCAGGTGTCCCTATGGGTATAGTGACGCGACGCGTGGAGGTCCTGACGGACGCTTCGTCCACCGGGTGGGGAGCGGTCTGCCTGGGCAAGCCCGCCTCCGGTCGGTGGTCAGAGAGGCAGATGGAGTGGCACATAAATCGCTTGGAACTGGAAGCGGTCTCTCTAGCCCTAAAAGTTTTCCGGTCTCGACTGGAACAGCGGCATGTGTTGATTCGAACCGACAACACTTCTGTGGTCTCTTACATCAATCGCCAAGGCGGTTTGCATTCCAGGGACCTATTCAAGCAGGCGGAATCTCTCCTGCTGTGGGCGGATCGGTTCTTTCTCTCGGTGAGAGCGACACACATCCCCGGTGTTCTAAATCGGGGGGCGGATATGCTCTCGAGGAACGGGATTCCTCAAGGGGAATGGAGGCTTCACCCCGGGACGGTTCAACTGATATGGGATCGTTTCGGCAGAGCGGAGATCGACCTCTTCGCGACGAGCGAGAACGCGCATTGTCGGATGTTTTTCTCGCTGTCCCGTTCCCCCCGGGAGATGGACGCGCTAACTGCGCGATGGCCGAAAGCCCGTCTCTATGCCTTTCCTCCGGTGAAAATTTTGCCCATGGTGTTGTGCAAAGTCAGGAGGAAAAGGCGGCGGTGACTCTAGTGGCCCCGTACTGGCCGAATCAGCCCTGGTTCGCGGACTTGGTGGAGTTACTAACGGAGCAACCGTGGGAAATTCCGCTCAGGAAGGACCTACTGTCTCAGGCGAGCGGATCGATTTGGCATCCCAGCCCCGGGCTGTGGAGGCTCCATGTGTGGCCGCTGCAGGGACGCTGAGCGGGAACGATGTGCTTCATTCGCGGGTTCAAAATACCATCGCGGAAGCGCGAGCCCCGTCTACCCGGCGCCTGTACGCTCTGAAGTGGGGTGTTTTCTCTAAATGGTGTCAGGATATCGGTTTAGACCCAGCGAACTGCTCGGTGTCGGATATTCTACGCTTCCTTCAGTACAGAATGGACGAAGGGAGCCTGCCATCCACCCTGAAGGTATACGTAGCTGCTATTGCTGCGTTTCACCCGCCTGTTGATGGACAGTCTATCGGTAGACATGCGTTGGTGACTCGGTTCCTTAAAGGAGCTAAGAGATTATGCCCTGCACGGCCGCCGTCCGTGCCGCCTTGGGATTTGACTTTGGTCTTGGAAGCTTTGTCACGGCCGCCCTTTGAACCCTTAGTGTCGATTGCAGTTAAGGAGCTTTCGATTAAAACGGCGCTGCTTCTCGCTCTCGCTTCGGCGAAGCGGGTTGGGGATTTAAAGGCTTTCTCTGTCAGCGAAGATTGTATTCGCTTTGGACCCGGAAACTGTAACGTGACTCTCAGACCGAGGCCGGGTTATGTCCCTAAATCGCTCAATACCCCGTTCAGGGCGCAGATTGTTTCTTTGCCTGCCCTGTCTGTTGAGCCATCGACCTCTCTAGGTTCGGATGCTCAAAGTGCTATCTGCCCAGTCAGAGCGCTCCGGGAGTACATCTCTCGCTCGGCTGCTTTCCGAAACTCGGACCAGCTATTTGTGTGCTTTGGTGGATGCAATAAGGGACGGGGAGTCTCTAAACAGAGGCTTGCTCACTGGATTGTGGACGCTATTGTTTTGGCTTATGACTGTATGGGACAGGAATGCCCCCTCAATGTTAAGGCCCATTCGACCAGGGCGATCGCCTCTTCGTGGGCCTGGACTAAGGGTATGTCTATTCAGGATTTATGTCTTGCGGCTGGCTGGTCTTCTCAGAATACGTTCGCCAGGTTTTACAAGTTGGATTTACCCTCTGTGGCGTCTCAAGTGCTTTCGGTGAGTTGAATTCTTGCACAGCATTTAGAGCTCTCTGCGCTTTGCTCATGAGTTGTTCTGTGTGCTTATGTGTATTAAGACTGTTGTCACCGCTGTGCGTTGGCCTTATTTTACTGTTGTTGTTGCCCTGTTGGTCTACAGTGCAGACTTCCCCCCGGTTATACTGTTCGGGATATGCAAATTCTGGCAGTGTTTTGTGAGTTTGTGATTCGTCCCCTTGGACCTATCAGAAGTTAGAGGCTCGCTATTGGCCAGTCTCGTCCTATCACAATGCTGGCATTCTGGGGGGGCGGTGTCGGGGTTTTGTATTGGGTTCTGTTCTGTGGTTTGCTTGCTTCCACGGCGGGATTCTATACAGTTCCCATATGCGACATCCGTAATGTCGAAGTTCCGTAGCCTTGAAAGGGAACGTCTCCGGTTACTTACGTAACCTCGGTTCCCTGAAAGGCAAGGAACGAGACATTACGCTCGCCGCCGTGTTCGCTATTGATTTGGCGTTCTGTTCGATTCTGAGGAGGAATTGACGCTGCACTTGCATTATACTGCAACGGGGTTTTAGTATTTGCATATTTGCGTCAATTGGCCAGCGTTGCTGGCGTTAGCCAATAAGATTTCACCGGAAGTGAAGGATGAGAGAGAGTTCACATATACGACATCCGTAATGTCTCGTTCCTTGCCTTTCAGGGAACCGAGGTTACGTAAGTAACCGGAGACGTTTTTCCTTTGTTACAGGGCACACTGAGGTTAAGCAATGTTGTTAATAACGTTACATGTAGAAATGTAATTAGCTACTTACAGTAGTTAGGCCAAAGCTTCACATCTAGAAAGACTACGTATAACGTAAGTTTTTTTCTAACAAAACATAACATAATAATGTATATAGGTTGTGTAATGAATTATTTTGTCTGTCCGAACAAGTATGCTGCTAGTTTATTTCACAATGTAGCTACAGTGGTTAATATTGGTTCTCTTTGATCACTGCAGCAAGCTTTATGGAAAAGAACATGTGACATACAACATGCATGGATTGGTTTGGTGCACCTCATACAAGATGCCAAAACGCATGGTGTCCTTGATAACATCTTCATGCTTCCCATTTGAAAACTTCCTTGTGTGCCTGAATAAACAATGGGAGAAAGTCATCGCTCAGTTATTGGCCCTTGGACTCCCCTGGCACCTCGTGTACAGCATGAAGTTCCCCTTCAGTCGCTCACGTTCGACGTGACGTCGACGTGACGACGTTAGGGGATCACTTCAGGGAGCCCTATCAACTTCGAGTATCTAAAGAACAAGCCAATGAACGTTGGCGTGCGTGAAACGCGTCACGCGCCCCGCCCCGCAGCGCGGGTATAAACAGGAAGCGGACGCCGCACTCATTGTCTTTCGCTTCGGAGTCGAGCTTTGTTTGACTCTGAGACTCTACAGACTGCTGAACGTTGTTTCTGTCGACAACTAGAGGGAGAAGAGAACTCTGCTGCAGTGCTGGTGTGACGGCGCGATCAGTGGTGGCCGCGAGCATCTTTATCACAACTGCCGTTTTCACGGCACTGTTTATGTGTGTGTGTGTGTCGGTCTCGTGGGCGTTCCTCATCTGAGAGTGTACCCGATTACACCGCGGCTACCCCTGGGTGCTTCAGCACTAAAGAGTCTATTTCTTTCCTCTGTTTGTTATTTTTACTAAAAGAGCAACACAAGCGTGACCCTGCGTCCTTTTCAGGATGTCATTCCGCTTGTGCGTTTCTGGATGCGGTCGTTCCCTGGCGCCAGCAGATGGCCACAAGAGTTGCCTCTCGTGTTTGGGCATTCAACACGCTGAGGCAGCTTTTGTGAATAGTTCATGTTCCCATTGCGGGAATATGACTATGGCAGCGCTTAGATCGAGACTCGCTTACCTCACGGGAGGTGCAGTCCCCTCGCCTATGCCCCGATCTAGCGCTTATTCTGCCCTGCAGAATAGGCCTACTTCGGCGCATGACCAGGGTGATCTGAGGATTACCGTGAGGGCTTCCCCGTCGAGGCAATCTCCGCGGGCCCCTCACGCCTCTCATGCGCTGTTGCCATCCGCGCCCCTTAGCGATCGACTCGGTCCTTCTCCTGAACGGCCGGTCGTTTCCTTTGGGGCGCCAGCTGACGATCAGATGTCGATCGCAGCATCGGAGGGGGAGCTTCACTCCTCTGGAGATGACGACTCGGCTGCGTTGCCCCCGTCTGGGCGTGTAGCGTTGTCCGAGCCGGATCCAGAGTGGGCGGCTATGCTTTCCCGGGCCGCCGAGAAGGTCGGGCTTGTGTGGAATCCTCCACCACGTCCCGAACCTTCTCGGTTGGACGATTGGTTTCTCGGGGCGGGCCGTGCTGGTTCTCAGTGCGCCGCCCCGGTACCTTTCTTTCCGGAGGTGCATGAGGAGCTCTCTAGGACGTGGAAGGCACCGTATAGTGCCCGAATCCGTTCTAGTAGCTCCTCCCCCCTCACCACCCTCGACGGCGGGGCAGCTAAGGGGTATGTGGATATCCCCCCGGTGGAGCGGGCTGTCGCGATGCAACTGTGTCCGGCGTCCGCCTCCTCCTGGCGGGGTAATCCGCGCCTCCCGTCCAAGGCCTGTAAGTTTTCGTCCGGTCTCACGGCGAAGGCTTATAAGGCCTGTGGACAGGCTGCTTCCGCCCTCCATGCCATGGCGCTCTTGCAGGTCCACCAGGCCCAGGCGCTCATGGACATGAACGAGGGTGGTTCTGACCCAGAGCTCCTCCGGGAGCTCCGCGTGGCTACTGACCTCGCCCTCCGGGCGACGAAGGAAACCGCGCGTTCCGTTGGTCAGGCGATGTCCACCTTGGTGGTCCAGGAGCGCCACCTTTGGCTCAACCTGGCGGACATGAGGGACACCGATAAATATCGGTTCCTGGATGCCCCTCTCTCCCAGGTTGGGTTATTCGGCGATGCGGTCGAGAGCTTCGCCCAACAGTTCTCGGCCGCCCAGAAGCAGACGGAGGCTATCCGACACATCCTGCCCCGGCGGACCCCCGCTGCTTCCTCCCGTCCGCCGGCCGCAGACCCTCCGTCCGCTCGTCGCCGAGGCCGTCCTCCTGCGGCGTCCTCCGCTCCCGCTAAGCCTCAGCAGCAGCAGCCACCATCCAGGCCTCAGCGTGGAGCAAGCCGCAGGAAGTCGGCCACGCCCGTCCAGGCCGCTACCAAACCAGGTGGTAAGCGCAGGTGCAAACGACCCTGAGACGGGCGACCCAGAGGTGGATCGAGTTGCTCTCCAGGAGACGGTGAAGGCACCGCTCCTTCCCCCGGTGGAGGGCCGGGTGGAGAATCCTTTGTTTCTTTTTGTTCCTTTTCCGCCACTGCCTTCAGTGGTACCCACTTATTCAATAAAAGAGCAATTTCTGAAACCTCTGGGTCCCAAGAGAGCGCGCTTGACGGTCGACGACGCTATGCCTTGTCACCCTCGAGCCCCTCTCTCATCGCCAGCGAGCAGCAGTGGCTGTGTTCCGGACGCTCTGCCGCCTCCACACACTCACTCTGCCCTTCGACGGAAGCAGGTACGTGTTGCACCACACATTCAGACCCCACTCCGGGCCGCTGTGCCGTCCGAGTCGGGTCCCTGCATTCCGCCGCGCTGCCCCACCCCGGGTACGTCTGTGGTGCCGTTGATTCCGCTTACACGGTGTCTGGGAGCCTGGCTAGCGCTTCCCAGCCCGTCTCGCTGGCTCATCCGGACTGTCAGACTCGGCTATGCGATTCAGTTCGCCCGGCGCCCCCCTGCATTCAGGGCATTCTGTTTACCCGCGTCCCGCCGGACAGTGCCCCTGTGCTCAGGGCAGAGATCGCAGTCCTACTGGCGAAGGACGCGATCGAGCCGGTCCCTCCAGCCGATATGAAGACCGGCTTCTACAGCCCGTACTTCATTGTACCCAAGAAAGGCGGTGGGTTACGGCCAATCTTGGATCTGCGTGTCTTGAACCGGTCCCTTCACAAGCTGCCGTTCAAGATGCTTACGCAGAAACGCATTTTCAAGTGCATCCGTCCCCAAGATTGGTTTGCAGCGATCGACCTGAAGGACGCGTACTTTCATGTCTCGATTCTCCCTCGACACAGACCGTTTCTTCGCTTTGCGTTCGAGGGACGGGCATATCAGTACAAGGTCTTACCCTTCGGGCTGGCCCTGTCGCCCCGTGTCTTCACGAAAGTCGCGGAGGCAGCCATTGCTCCCATGTGCGAGCGTGGTGTTCGCATTCTCAACTACATCGACGACGGCTTATTCTCGCCCAGTCGAGAGAGCAGTTGTGCGAACACAGGGACATGGTGCTCAGTCACCTCAGCCACCTAGGGCTTCGGGTCAACTGGGAAAAGAGCAAACTCACCCCCGGGCAGAGGATCTCTTTTCTCGGTATGGAGTTGGACTCGATCAACATGACAGCGCGCCTCACCGAGGCCCGCGTCCAGTCAGTGTTGAACTGCGTGAGCATGCTCAGGCGCAGAACAGCGGCTCCACTGAAACTGTTTCAGAGGCTCCTGGGGCATATGGCATCTGCAGCCGCGGTAACGCCGCTCGGATTGCTTCATATGAGACCGCTCCAACACTGGCTCCACGATCGAGTCCCGAGATGGGCGTGGCAGAGCGGCTCGTGCCGGGTCCAAGTGACTCCGCACTGTCGCCAAACTCTCAGCTTGTGGTCAGACCCTTCGTTCCTGCGGACAGGTGTTCCCCTAGAACAAGTGTCCAGGCACTCTGTGGTTACCACGGATGCCTCTGCCACCGGCTGGGGGGCCACGTACAACGGGCATGCAGCTTCAGGTCTGTGGACGGGGCCTCAACTGCATTGGCACATCAATTGCCTCGAGTTGTTAGCAGTACATCTTGCATTGGGCCGCTTCAAAACGCCGCTTCGTGGCAAGCATGTACTGGTCCGTACGGACAGCACTGCGACCGTTGCGTACATCAACCGTCAGGGTGGTCTACGCTCCCGCCGCATGTCACAACTCGCCCGCCATCTCCTCCTTTGGAGTCAGAAGCATCTGAGGTCGCTTCGTGCCATTATATTCCTGGCCTGCTCAACTGTGCAGCCGACGTGCTCTCACGGCAGCAGGTGCTACCGGGAGAATGGCGACTCTATCCCCAGGTGGTCCAGCTGATTTCAGGCGCTTCGGGACCGCACAGGTAGATCTGTTTGCCGCCCCGGACACGTCTCACTGCCAGTTGTTCTATTCCCTGACCGAGGGGACCCTCGGCACGGATGCCCTGGCACACAGCTGGCCCCCGGGCCTACGCAAGTATGCGTTTCCCCCAGTGAGCCTTCTTGCACAGACTTTGTGCAAAGTCAGGGAGGACGAGGAGCAGGTCGTGTTAGTTGCCCCGTATTGGCCCAACCGGACCTGGTTCCCCGAACTTGTGCTCCTCGCGACAGCCCCTCCCTGGCCCATTCCTCTGAGAGAGGACCTGCTCTCTCAGAGACGGGGCACCCTGTGGCACCCGCGTCCAGACCTCTGGAAACTCCATGTCTGGTCCCTGGACGGGACGCGGAGGTTCTAGGTGACCTACCCCCAGCGGTAGTTGACACCATCACTTCAGCCAGAGCCCCCTCTACGAGGCGCCTCTATGCATTGAAGTGGAACCTATTCGTTGAATGGTGTTCTTCTCACCAGGAGAACCCCCGAACTTGCTCGATCAGAGCCGTGCTTTCTTTCCTGCAGGATGGGTTGGAGCGAAGGCTGTCTCCCTCCACCCTTAAAGTGTATGTTGCTGCCATTGCCGCACATCACGATGCAGTTGATGGTAAGTCGTTGGGAAAGCATGACCTGATCGTCAGGTTCCTGAGGGGAGTAAGGAGACTTAATCCTCCTCGCCCACTCTCTATACCCTCTTGGGACTTGTCTCTGGTCCTTTCGGCTCTTCAGAGACCACCCTTTGAGCCTTTGCAGTCAGCTGAGTTAAAAGTTCTGTCTTGTAAAACAGTACTCCTGGTTGCATTGGCCTCCATCAAGAGGGTAGGGGACCTGCATGCATTTTCGGTCGACGAATCGTGCCTAGAATTCGGCCCGGATAACTCTCACGTGATCCTGAGACCCCGGCCCGGATACGTGCCCAAGGTTCCTACCACTCCCTTCCGGGACCAGGTGGTGAACCTGCAAGCGCTGCCTTCGGAGGAGGCAGACCCAGCCCTGGCTTTTCTCTGTCCCGTCCGCGCTCTGCGTCTGTACGTGGACAGAACGCAAAGCCTCAGGACCTCAGATCAGCTCTTCGTCTGTTACGGAGGCCAGCAGAAGGGAAAGGCTGTCTCCAAGCAGAGGATGGCCCACTGGATAGTGGATGCCATCGCCTTGGCTTACGAAGTCCAAGGCGTGCCTTGCCCGCCCGGGTTGAGAGCCCACTCCACTAGGGGTGTCGCTTCTTCTTGGGCGCTGGCACACGGCGCCTCGCTGACAGATATCTGTAGAGCTGCGGGCTGGGCGACACCTAACACGTTCGCTAGATTTTATAGCCTACGTGTTGAGCCGGTTTCTTCCTGTGTGCTCGCTTCAACCAGCCGGTAACACCGAAGTTTCCGCTCTTGTGTCGGCTTGCTGCGCCACTCCCCTCCACATGGAGCGGATACGTGCGCTTTTTTGCTCCAGTCGAGTTCCCCACTCTGGCGAACCCTGTGAGTTCCTCCCCACCCCTCCGGCAGTCGGACGTTGCGGAGCGTCCGACGCCAGGCCTAGTGCTCGTATGCCTGTGTAACTTGTGCTAGGCTGGGTTCCATATGTGGTGATTCCTGCGGCGATCCCATGTGAGTATTCTTCCACGACCAGCTCCCTGCGGTGAGCCCGTGTCTTTCCCTTGGCAGAGTCCCGCTCTGCCGTCACTGTCTGGTGCTGCCTCCCCCTTCTCAGGCTGGAGCCACCCCAGTGACATTCCATATGTTGCACTGCCCTCCGGCCAGTCCATATGTGTATCCTCCACATGTTACCTCCCTTCGGGCAGGATGTGGCTTCCGCAGCGTCCCTCTCCCCTGGAAAGGCACGCTTTCCCAGTGTTATCCAAGAGTTCCACTGTGTGGGTTAAAGGAACAACAGTGAACTCCCTCTACGCAGGTCTTCCGCCCCAGCCATTGGGGGTCTGAGAGCCTTCCGTAGGGCGCTGGATGTGGCAGCAACCGATGGCGTCTTCCATAGGGATCCCCTAACGTCGTCACGTCGACGTCACGTCGAACGTGAGCGACTGAAGGGGAACGTCTCGGTTACTAATGTAACCCTCGTTCCCCGAAGGAGGGAACGGGAGACGTGACGTCCCGCTGCCACAGTTGCTGACCATCGCTGTACGGCCGTCTCTATCTCGGCTCCTCAGCGAAAAACAATGAGTGCGGCGTCCGCTTCCTGTTTATACCCGCGCTGCGGGGCGGGGCGCGTGACGCGTTTCACGCACGCCAACGTTCATTGGCTTGTTCTTTAGATACTCGAAGTTGATAGGGCTCCCTGAAGTGATCCCCTAACGTCGTCACGTCGACGTCACGTCTCCCGTTCCCTCCTTCGGGGAACGAGGGTTACATTAGTAACCGAGACGTTTTCTGCTATGAAGGTATATTCTAGGCCTATGTCTTAGTGTCCAGTGTTTTAACAGTATTGAAAATAGTGCCTTTAGTTGTGTGTGTATGTATATATATATATATATATATATATATATATATATATATATATATATATATATATATATATTATATATATATATATATATTTTTTTTTTTTTATGTAGATTTCCAGAGACTCCAGAATGAAAAACAACCCTGAGAGAAAGCAATGCATCAGCAGGTGAGAACATGCACTCTTTCTTAAATTTAACTTTTTTTGTGTGCGTCCAAAATTACCATATGCCTTTTATTTTGTAGCTTCAGATGACAGCGGCTCACTTCGAGAGCAGGTGAAGCAAGTTGGGACAATGTTGAAGATGTTTGCTCGCACTGGGCAATCAGGTACAACTCGCAAACAACGCAGGCGTTGGTTGTTGGTTTAATTCCCACTGGGGCCATCTGTACATGTAGTAGACCTAGATATAACTGTTATAGTTTAGTAGTTGAGAGGCCAGGACTGACTACTTTATTCTTTTATTCTGGGAACCCCTGTAGGTGCAGATCAGACCCCAATGCTGCGACATCTTGGAAAGTTAGGTGATGTTGTGCGTAGCATGGACAACAAAATGGACACTATGCTGCAACATTTTCAGTGCCAATGTGTCTGTTGGAGAGTTATCCCTGCCAGGAGATCCGTTACTCCCCCTAGACACCCAGGAAGATTTGGCGTTACTTGACAACAGTATGAGGCAGGATAAAGAGCTCCAGGAACAATTTGTAAGTGTTCTGATTTCGTTTATAACGCCACAGGTTAATCTAAAAAGTAAAATTAAGATTGTACACTGCATATTCTACAGTCTGAATCCACAGCCTGTTACATTTTAAATTTATGAGAAGCTTCAGAGAAATGTAATTTGTTTCACTTTTTTTGTATTTTCAGCTTCGGTTTTTGGCAATCAAATGCGGGAGGGACCTAAAGACAACCGTGTGGCGAATACTTCAGAGTATCTTCTCTAATCACTTTTCCATCAATACAATCTGGACTGGTGTAGGGGATAAAGCATGTTTTAGAGACATGTTCCTGAAGACCATTGTTCAAAGTAAGTTGGATATTTTTTTTTAATATTTAAGTAGATGTGTATGACCTTATGCTATTCAAATAGAATGACAGATCTGTATTTTCTACAGGAGCCATCCGGAAGAACCCGGCGACCCAGGATGCCACTGATGAGGAGATCCAGGTTAACGTTACGCGTTACCTGAAAGGAGCATCTGACTGTGAAGGCGGAAAAAGGTGCAGCACCGCTGAGAGGGACCCACAGCCGACCCCTTAAACCTTGTTACAGTGTTTAACTATTCTATTTTTAAATATAGCTTGTAAATCCTAGATTATACATCTAATACTTGATATCTGCACATTATCTGGTATCAAATATTCTACTTGCCGTGACTTCAGTATTAGCTTATTTAATTCTGTCAGTGCTTAACGATTCTATTATAGTTTGTAAATCCTATTTTATGCCTGATATTTGATATTGCACATTAACTAGTACCAAAAATTCTACTTTCATTCCATCAGTGTGCTTAAAGGGATACTCCACTTTTTTTTTGGAAATGGGCTCATTTTACAACTCCCTCAGAGTTAAACAGTTTTACCATTTTCAAATACATTCAGCTGATTTTCTGACATTTAGAAGAATATCAGTAACCAGACAGTTTCTAGTCCCATTGACTTCCATAGTAGGATATACTATGGCAGTCAATGGGACCAGAAACTGTCTGGTTACTGATATTATTCTAAATGTCAGAAAATCAGCTGAATGTATTGTTTAACTGTTTAACTCTTAGGGAGTTGTTAAAATGAGCCTATTTCCAAAAAAAGTGGAGTATCCCTTTAACTGTTATTCTATTAAAAATAGCTTGGAATACTATACCAAGCTATATCTCTGATAATTGATATTGCACATTACCTGGTACTAAATATTCTACTTCATTCCATCACAGTGCTTAACTGTTATTCTATTGTTAAAAATAGCTTGTAAATCCTTGTGCCACAGGTCAGCATTGCAGTTATAATGGTATATTGTACTCTAGAGGTTTTACTCTCAGTTATTACCACTTCACCTACTGTTAGAAATGACTTGTAAATATGATGTTATACCTCAAATTATTTGGTATCCTTCACTTTCTTTTGTACCAAATATCCTCATTACTTGAGTTTACTGGTAATTCTTTTTATCCCAGAGCTGACCTCTTTATATTATTACCAAGTATTGTAAGTGTTACAATAGTGTTTTTTACAAGTGTTTTTTTAACCAAAATTTAATTGGAAACCTGCATGTTAGTGTGTGTGTATTTGTATTTTTCTGTTATATTTCAGTGATCTGACATCTTGTTTTAATGACAGTTACTGTACTTTGATATGTGGAATTAAAATGCCAAATGGAAATGTGTCTAGTTTGAGCAATCATTATTCTTGATAAACTGCATGCTATAAAAATTAAATAAATATATATATATATTTCCGCAGGAAGGTCCGCCTTCGATTGAACGGCGGCTGGCCTGCGGGCCGAAGGCGGTAGGACGGCGGCTGCCGCTTTTAAAAAGCGGCTGCCGCCGGCGGTGCGCCGTCAAACGTGTTTGCGATTTCGCCATTCTGACGCTTCTACTGCCTCCGGCGCGCCGCCGGCGGTCCGCCGACTCATTGCTATCTGGGACTGTACTGAACGTGTCTGGAAATGTTTATTATATACAATATGATAGTAGTGGGATGAGTAACGGTAGACAGTAGATCTAGTACATAAAATAAGTTACACCTAGCTACTTTTTGTTACCCTGGAACAGTCTTTTGTATTCATTTCATGTCTCAGGTAGTTTACCTTGCTATTTCATTAGAGTTTACTAATGATTCAAAAGCTCTGCCGATGTTGATCCGTGTTTTCGTCCTGAGTCGATCAGATTCACGTTTGGCCTGACGAGCTTCAGCAGATAAAACTTTTTTTTGTATTTTATATATTTGTGGAGTCTGTGTTGTGCTGGAGGCAGGTCGTTTTGGGGTGTTATCAGACTCCATGTCGTTCGCTGCAGTGCCGTCGGTCACATAGACTGTAAGGAGAGATGCTGGGGAGTGTTGTGTTGGGTTCTTATGATAAGAATAAAGACATAGCTGGATCGATTCACATATAGACTCTTTATTATTTACAGCTTAAACACTTCCCGACTCAACCCTGTCATAGCCCCTTACTGCCCCCTGGTGCCCTGGCAGTGTAACAATATTATAGATCACACCACATCTCCCTTTCTGAAAAGCAATAGACTGTGACCTATGCAGTTTTCAGCAGATTGCCTAAAACTATAAAACTCTTACACTCACTTGAGTATCTTTGAGAAACATAGCTCAACTATGACACATATCTTTACAGTACTTATTTACCATTCGTCTTTCCTCTAAACTCTTAGTGAGACCAAATTACACTAAAACAAATAAGAACTCTTTGAGGCCTCTATAAGCTACACATGAACACACAGTAGACACCCTAGACTGTTAACACCAAACAGGAGTCAACTTCTTATTAAACTCTTATAACACTTAACTGACTAAACCTCCATGTTAAGTACATTTGGCATACTTTCTTTTCTTCCTTTTTTTTTCACAGATTCAGTCTATCTGGCTTTGTGATAACCCTGCCAGATCTGGTTCTCACAGGTTGGGGAGTGTTCCTAGACCCCTCCGGAGACACATGTCCAGTGTCTGTGGAAGTGTCCTGCAGGTCAACCCCTGCAGTATGCTCTTGTATGTTACTGCTGTTGTCTGCCGACATGGGCATGAGGTGGCGGCGATTCCTCCTCAAAGTGCCCTGTGGTCCACTGACCAGGTAAGATCTAGGTGTTTCATGTGCGGCTGTCACAGTCCCTGTAGATCTTGTATCTGTGATCCACACTTGATCTCCTGGTGACAGGTCAGAGAGATTTCTCACCCTGTGTCTGCGGTCGTAGTTGCTTGCATCCATCCATCTCCTCTTACTTTCTTTGCACTGCACCGACCGAAGGTCTGGAATGGCTGGCTCCAACACAGCTGGGAAAGCTGGCACAGTGGTGCGCAGGCGCCGCCCCATAAGCAGCTGAGCTGGACTGAAGCCATTGTTTAAAGGAGTGCTCCTGTAAGCCAGCAGCGCACGGTAAGGGTCAATAGCTTTTTTCAGCAGGTTTTTGATAGTTTGGACAGCACGCTCGGCCTCGCCGTTGCTTTGGGGGTACCTTGGGCTGCTTGTTACATGCTCAAATTCATACTCTGTGGCGAAGGCCGACATGTGAGCCCCCGCGAACTGAGGCCCGTTGTCTGTGACTAGAATCTCTGGTATGCCGTGCCTGGCGAAAATTGACTTCAGGTGCATCACCACATCCACACTCCTTGTCAGGCTCAGCTGGGCCACCTCCACGTACCTGGAAAAATAGTCCACAACAAGCAAGTAGTCTTTGTTTTTCAAAGTAAACAAATCAGCCCCTAGCTTCTGCCATGGCCTATCAGGTAGTTTGGAAGGCATAAGAGGCTCAGTCACATTGGCACGTTCTTTAATGCACGCTGTGCATTTCAACACCAGCTCTCCTATTTGGCTGCTAAGCCCCGGCCACCACACGGATTGCTTGGCTCGTTCACGGCATTTGACTATTCCCTGGTGTCCTTCATGAATTTTCTCTAGCACACTATTCCTCATTACTGAGGGGATAATTAGTCTAGTGCCCCGCAATAACAGTCCATTGTGAGTGCTGAGAACAGCCCTATCAGTCCAGTAGGGTCTTACTAGCACATCCAGTCTGCTGCGATCTGGCCAGCCCTCCATGCAGTACTTCATCACTTCCGCGCACACGCTGTCTGCACTCAGCTGTTTCCACAGCTCAGACAGGTAAGCCTCGCTAGCTGGTAAGTGTTCCATCACAGAGTCCACATATATGTTGGTTTCCTCCATTAAGCCATCTACGTCAGTCACGCCATCCTTCAGCGGCGCCCGTGACAGTGTGTCTGCTGTAGTAAGGCTTTTCCCTGGGACGTGCAAGATTGTGTACCTGTACCTCATGAGTCTCATCCTGAATCTCTGTATTCTAGGTGGGAGAGAATCCAGCGCTTGTCCTCCCAGCAGGCTCACAAGGGGCTTGTGGTCCGTCTCCAGCTCAAAATGAAGACCGATGATGAAGTCGCTGAATCTTTCACATGCCCATGTCAGGGCCAGTGCTTCCTTCTCCACCTGAGCATAGCGCTGCTCCGTGCTTGTGAGCGCCCTGGACGCATAAGCCACAGGCGCCCAGGTCCCCTTGCATTTCTGCAGAAGTACACTGCCTAGCCCATATGACGAGGCATCGGCTGATATTTTCAGTTCTTTGTTTGGGTCATATAACTGCAGGACCGGAGTGGACGCTAACTCTTGCTTGAGGCTGGTGAATGCCTTCTGCTGTTCTGGCCCCCAATACCACAGGTTCTTTTTTGACAGCAGGTCTCTGAGAGCTTTGTCCTTTTCGGCCAGGTTGGGCACAAACTTGCCTAGCTGATTCACCATGCCCAGAAAGCTCCTGAGCTCGCTGATGTTGTGTGGCGGATCCATCTCACGTACAGCACGTGTCTTTTCTGGGTCTGGGCTTATCCCATATGCTGAGACGATGAATCCGAGAAACTTCACCTTGGTTTTGCTAAACTCACACTTGGCTGTATTCAGTGTGATGCCTGCCGCCTGTGCCCTCTGCAGCACTGCATGCACGCGTGTGTCATGCTCTGCTTGTGTGGAACCACATATAAGGACATCGTCCATGTGGCAGACGACCCCTTCCAAGCCTTCTGTCACTTCCGTTACCATCCGGTTTTGAAAATGTTCTGGAGCAGAAGCAATACCAAATGGTAAGCGGTTTGAAGAAAAAGCGCACGAATGGGGTGATAAAAGTGGTGTAATGGGCACAGTCTTTTGATAATGGGATCTGCCAAAACCCCATGTTGGCGTCCAGTTTAGTGAATATCTTTGCTCCAGACAGCATGCCAAGCGTCTGGTCCACAGACGGGAGGATAAACTTTTCCCTGCACACCGCTTCGTTGAGGGGAGAGAGATCAACACAGATCCGGATTTCATCCTTAGATTTCTTTGGTGCGACCACCATGCCAGAGCACCACTCTGTCGGCTGCTCAATCCGGCTGATGACTCCTAGCTGCTCCATGCGCTGGAGTTCCTGCTTTACTTTCCCCATCAAGGGCAGTGGGACACGACGAGGCACTTTCAAAGACACAGGCTTGGCATCTGGTCTAAGCTTAATTGTGTAGTGCTGTTGTACTAAACCCAACCCACCGCACAGTTTTGGGTATTGTTGTTTTACAGAGTCCAAGTCGATGCTATCCACTCTGGCTACAAGTCTGAGGTTAACTGAGGCGGGTCTACTCAGCAGAGCTGTGTTCAAGTGCTTCACTACATACAGTAAATGTCCTCTGTGGTGCGTTTATCACCACTTTTCAGTATTTCTCTGGCTACACCCACTACCGAGAGAGGTACACGGCCTGGCCCAAACAGTGCTTTATTACCTGGGGTGAGGTTGTATGCAGTGTCACTGCATATCTGTCTGTACACCTGCTCCGGTATGACCGTAACATCAGCTCCTGTATCAATCTTAAACCTCACATTAGTATCCCTTACTTGTAAGTCTACAGTCCATGCATCTTCTCCTGCATCAATGGTTCCCAGGAATATGTCGCCATCTTCCGTGACAGCACTCACACTTTTAGTAGACTTGCACACTTTGCCATAATGCCCTCTCTTACCACAGTTATGGCAGTCTGCATTCTTTGCTGGGCACTGGAACTTAGCATGCAGATTTCCACATTTGGGACATGACTTATGCTCAGCTCCTGATTGTGCTTCGTGCTTGTCTTTGTACTGTTTAGCTGGCTGTCTTTTATTTTTCCAGGTTTGCTGCTTTGCTTTCCTTGTGTGGACAGCATCCACTGTAGTTTTAATAGCATGTGTAGCATCTCCTCTCAGATCTGTTTGTTGCCGTTTAATGTCCTCCGCTTGTCTGACCATATTAATGGCTTTTGCCAGATCCAACCTGCTCTCCATCTGCATTTTCTGTGAAAGCACAATGTCTCTAATGCCTACTACGATCCTGTCCCTCAACAGTTCATCGCGCAGTGCCCCGTACTCACAATCTTCAGCCAGTGCATATAAAGCAGTAATAAACGAGTCTGCAGATTCGGACGGCCCCTGAACTAGCTGGTTAAATTTAGCCCTTTGGTAAATCACATTTTTCTTCGGCACGAAAAAGTTTGTGAAGCCGTCTCTGACAGAGCTGTACACCTCTTTCTGATCGGCGGTTAAAGTCAGCCCTTTTAATACGTCATCTGCCTCGTCTCCCATGCAATATATTAGCGTGTTCACCTGGTTAGCATCTGTTGACTTATCCAGGTCGCTAGCCACTCTGAAGCGCTCGAACCGTCTTATCCATTTTTCCCAGTCATGTGGCTTTGAAAAGTCGAAGGATTCCGGCGGGTTTATTGAGAACGTTGCACCTGTTTTAGCAGGAGGCTGTGGAGGATCGTCCTGTTCAGCCCCGGCCGCTTGCTGTCCTCGTTGCGAGTGCGACATGCTTGCTAACCTTGCTTAACTTTAACTTCTCCACTTCTCTGTTTGCTTCCTTCTCTTCTCATATAATGTCCGCTATCCCTTCACTTACTGTAGCTCCACTTCTGACACCATGTTGTGTTGGGTTCTTATGATAAGAATAAAGACATAGCTGGATCGATTCACATATAGACTCTTTATTATTTACAGCTTAAACACTTCCCGACTCAACCCTGTCATAGCCCCTTACTGCCCCCTGGTGCCCTGGCAGTGTAACAATATTATAGATCACACCACAGGGAGCGCGCATGCACGTCACTTCCGGTGGATTTCGCGGCAAATCCGACCCGGAGACTTCACATATAAATATGAATATTGGCCTTCAGAGGTAATATCAAAACCCGATAAGTGGATCATTGTACTGTGTGATTACAACCCCTTCACACACAGGCAATAAAAAAAGGATTCGTTTTAGAAGAAATGTTACACATAGCACCTTTAAACAAATAACTCGAGGTTGGAAAAAAAATGATCCACCCAGGTTGGATAAATGGATTGAGGCCGTAGAAAACCTGTATGAAAATGAAATGATAAAGCATAAGATGAGAGGTAAAATGAAGTTATTTAAGAAGAGATGGTTCGCATATGCTAACCAAATGCATTGAAAAATAAAAATTAAGCACGGATGTGGACCGGTGTAGTTAGATGAGGCATGGATGTAAACTCTGTGATATATGATGTAGCTATATGGAAATTTGTATGTCTATATGTAAACATGTATATGGAGAGGTATGTATGTACGCATGTGTAGGCATTTACGTATGTATATGTGAACATATGGTTGTATATGGGAGGTACGTCTGGGTATGTATGTATAGGTATGTATAGGTATGTATTGTGATGGATTTTCTTTCCCTAAAATCTAACCTAAAATCTGACTATCTGCTTTCCTATAAGTCTTCTCTTAACGATACTTCAGACAAATGCTGATTTTTCAATCCTACACTACTCAAGCTCCCAAAGTGTCTACCGACATCTTTAGCTTCGAGTTTTCTGAACTACTCTACTCAAGCTCCCAAAGTGTCCATCGACATCTTTAGCTTCGAGTTCTCTGAACTACTCTACTCAAGCTCCCAAAGTGTCCGTCGACATCTTTAGCTTCGAGTTTTCTCTAATCCTAACTTCTCCAGCTGCGCAGCTTTTAAATGACAGACAGACTTCAGTAATTATCCCTTAAATGATTTAATTAACGGCCAGAAGAGTTCTCGAGCAATACTTCAGAGAATCTCCCAAGTAAAAACAAGGCCGGTGGATCTCAGACAATTTCCATTGAGAATCCCACCGAAAACACGGAAACCACAGTTCTCTTACGAGAGTACTCTCGTGTTGCGTAAGCTAGCTTACGCTACGGGAAAACTCCTTTTCTCGAGAATACTGAAGCCAAAAATTATCCTTTAATTTTTTCATATTTAAAACGCATGCTTGCACAGAGCAGACCTAGAATAGGCAGCTCGTGCGCCTATTGGCTGCTCTGCGGCAAGATGCTGCAACCTATCGGTGGACTGGGAGTGACGTCAGCACCAATAGCAGCGCGGGTGCCCGAGTGCGTCACGTCCCGCCAGAATAGGCGTGGCTTACCTCTATATCAGCCCGGTCCAGATAGGGTGTTCTTTGATTTTTCTCCACTTCAGCGAAGTATTCACATCGCTGACTCTCCAGAGAAGCCGCGCCGTCGAAACAAGCACCTCAGCGGGACGAGCCCTCTGCACTGCAGTTGGAAGCCGCCTTCGCCGCTTCATCGCCGTACCTGCTGCGCTATCCGGCGCCCATATCCTTTTCATATCATATATCCTTTGCATATCCTTCTCTAGTATTCTAAAAGAGCAAGAGGCGTTGTTTCAAATGCCTCGAGTTTCCAAATGCGGCTCGTGTCGAGCCCCTCTCAGCGACAATGCGCGAGTCTCGCCGCGGCCGGACCGCCATTGAAAGCAGCACGCATCGCTCTCACAGCTCCCTCGACGGAGGCGGCTGGAGTAGTGTATTTCGCAGCCAACGAGCCCGTTACGTTACCCGCTCGCCTGCACACAAAAGCCGTTTTCACGGCTACCCAACAAAAAAAAAAAAAAAAAAAAAAAAAAAAAAAAAAAAAAAAAGTGCGCTTCCCGCCTGGGACGAAACCGCGCGTAGCTTCCTTTACGTTACAAGGAAGCTACCGTGCCCCCGCATCAATAGACTGCTGTTCTAACCGCGCGTAGCTTCCTTTACGTTACAAGGAAGCTAGCGCGCCCCCGCAGAAGCAGTCACTCTGCCCTTGTGGGACCGCGCAGTGATAAGCGCCGTTCCCAAGGGCTGCCGGAGCCTGTAGCCACAGCGACGCGCTCGCCGGAAAACCTCCCTCGAGCCTCGCTTTTTCACCTTCCGCGCCTCCCTTCACCGACGCGCAGCTGCCGCTCACGAGCCTCACTGCCGTCGCGTCTGAGGTTGAGGGACACGCATCAATGGACTGCTGTTCTAACCGCGGCTAGCTTCCTTTACGTTACAAGGGAGCTACCGTGGCTGCTCGCGCTACTCAAGCTTATGTTGTTTCCCCCGTGGCTCAGTGGCTAAACTCTAAGCTTTCGCGCCAGAGGCCCGTGTTCGATCCCGGCTCTCGCAGTAGAAAAAATTTATGCAGCTCTCCTCTCTGAGCTCGCGACCAGCTTTCTTACGTACAGGAAGCGAGCGCGCGAACCGAGACGTCACCGTCGAAAGAAAGTGCGTTTTTTTGTCCCGCCGAGGCCTGACAAACTGCCTCTTCTTCTCAAACATTTTCCAGCTCCTCCTAGTACGAGCGGCCGGTAATGTCTATACTGCAGTAGTGTGCCTGTTATACACGCACGCCTGTAAACAGTGCCGACACACACACGAAAACTGTGATGACGCTCTCTCTCTCTCTTATCTGCTCGCGGCAACTAAAGCTTACGTTGTTTTCCCCGTGGCTCAGTGGTTAAACCCTAAGCTTTCGCGCCGGAGACCCGTGTTCGATCCCGGCTCCCGCAGCAGATAACATTTATGCAGATCCGGCTCACGCCGATGGTGTTTTAGTGTAGAAAGGTGCCCACATCTCAGTGTTCACCCCTACACGCAAGCACGCTCGTGTTATTCACAGAGCCCACTCCCTTAAAGCGGGCAACCGCTCGAGTGTTGAACGTAGGAAATGTGTCCGCGAGTTCGCGTCCACACCTATTTTTCTGCCCGCTCTATCACTAAAGACTCACGGCTGGACCACAGTCAAAGTTTATTTCCCTGTCAGTCCCCTTCAAAAAGGCTACTGCAGTGGTCCATTTAGCAGCCAACGAGCCGGTTCATTTACCCTCTCGCCTGCACACATACGCCGTTTTCACGGCGACCCAGAGAAATCTCAAAGGAGTATACTGTCTGGTTATCCGGCTCACGCCGTTGGTGTTTAAGTGTAGTGCAAGTGCCCACGCCCCAGTGTTCACCCCTACACACAAGCACATCAAATCTCGTGTCACTCACAGAGCACACTCTCATAAAGCGCAGAGAAGCCGCTCGAGTGTGGAATATAAGAAATGTGTCCACAGGTCCGTGCCCACTATCTGGCCGCTCTGTTACACGTTCAATAAAACAGGTTATGAATGTAAGTCTCGTGCCCGCCGGAGAGCGTTCACGCTTACTAACACACACCTCCCCCCGGGCGCCGCCCGCGTGTTAAAACGAAACACAGGGCATTGATATGACGCTCCCTATCCGTTATGATCGGGGCGTCACATACACTTGCAAGTCTCGTGCCCGCGCACACGCGCTCACGCTTACAGAAAGCTTTTCCGCCCAAAGCGCTGCTCGCGCGTCAAAAAGTGAGAATAAAATGCTCCCCATCCCTTATGATTGGGACTCCTCACATAAATCAGCCGGTCTCGGCTTTCAGTGAGCAGCCATTGCCCAGAACCGAGAGCGCGCGCGCCGCGCTTTCGGCTCCGGTTCAGTTTCACAAGCCCGCAAACGGCGGCGATCTGAACCCGGAGGCCATTCGCCCCCTAGCGGCTCACATAGCTGCGTGGGAAATTATCCCAGGGATTTCAGAATGGGTTCTCAGCACAATAAAGCAGGGCTATACACTTCAATTCATTCGCCCTCCCCCGCGCTTTCGAGCCCGGTCCGCGACGATAGTGAATGCGGAAGTAGCACACCTACTTCACGCAGAAATAGCAATACTGCTGTGCAAAGGGGCTATAGAAAAAGTACCGCCTTCTCTTAGCGAGTCAGGCTTTTACAGCCGATATTTTCTTGTACCCAAGAAGAACGGAGCTTTCAGGCCCATCCTAGATCTGAGACATTTGAACAAGGTGCTTGCAAAAGACCGTCCAAATGCTTACAACCAGGAAAATCCTCGCGCACGTTTGCCCGAGGGACTGGTTTATTTCTCTAGATCTGGAGGATGCCTATTTTCTGTTTCAGATATCACCCCGTCACAGGCAATTTTTGAGATTCGCCTTCGACGGTCAGGTATATCAATACACCGTCCTGTCGCTCGGCCTGTCTCTAGCACCCCATACATTTACGAAGTGCATGGACGCAGCGCTCGCCCCCCTGAGAACTCGGGGGCTGCGAATAATGAACTATCTGGACGACTGGCTGATATTGGCTGTGTTCGCCACCTAGCCGCGTTTTTCCAGAAGGGCAGCTTTCTCCCTTTGAAAACGTTTCAACGGATGCTGGGCTGTATGGCATCAGCTGCAGCGGTGCTCCAGCTGGGCCTATTGCGCATGCGCCCGCTCCATCACTGGTTGAATGCTTGCGCGTCTCGCCGAGCCTGGGTTTCTGGCGGCCAGAAAATCAGAGTGACTCAGACCTGCATAGCGGCTCTGCAGCCCTGGTTAGTAGCCGACTGGTACCAGCAGGGAGTGACGATGGGAACCATCTCTTATTGGAAAGTAGTTTCGACAGATGTGTCCAACTCGAGTTGGGGCGCGCTGTTCGAAGGCAGACCGGCTTTTGGCCAGTGGTCAGACCAAGAGAAGTGTTTTCACATAAACTGTCTTGAGATGATAGCGGTCGAAAACGCGCTGAAGCGCTTCCTCCCGTTCATACAGGACCAACACGTTCTCGTTCGCTCGGACAACATGTCTGTGGTTTCCTATGTAAACCGTCAGGGTGGTGTCAGATCCAGGAACCCCTGCAATCTGACGGAACGCATCCTTGTTTGGTCCCAGATGCACCTGTGCTCGCTGAGGGCGGCGCATGTGCCTGGCCATTCGAATGACAGTCCAGACAAACTGTCCAGGGACAACGTTCCCCTGGGGGAATGGTCCCTGCACCCCCAAACGGTCCAGAAACTGTGGCGCCTATTCGGCAGAGCGGAAGTCGGCCTATTTGCGTCAAAAGACAATGATCATTGCCCGAAGTTCTTTTTGAAGAACCAGGACACCCTGGCCCAGGTCTGGCCCAGCCTCCCTCTGTATGCTTTCCCTCCGGTCTCTCTGTTACCACAGGTAATCAAGAGAGTCAGGGAAACGCGCCACTCGGTGCTCCTCATAGCTCCGCACTGAGAGAATCAGAATTGGTTTCCGGAACTAGCACGGCTGTCACATGCAGCTACGTGGCCTATTCCGGTGAGGGCAGATCTCCTCTCTCAGGCTCGCGGCTAGATCTGGCATCCCCATCCAGAGCGCTGGTCTCTGCACGCATGATTGATCAACGGGTACTCGTTACCCTGCCAGAAAGAGTGATGAGCACGATCACGCAGTCTAGAGCTCCTTCCACGGGACGGCTCTACGCGTCTAAATGGTCAGTGTTCTCCAAGTGGTGCACCGACAGAGATCTGGATGCACGGTCGTGTGAGGTTGCGCATTTGCTCACTTTCCTACCAGAGCTGATGGATAAGGGGAGGTCCCCATCCACGCTCAAAGTTTATGTGGTGGCCGTGGCGGCGTTCGCAGAATCGACGCACGGTCAGTCACCGGGAAGACATGAGCTGGTCATCCGCTTCCTTAGGGGAGCTAGAAGGATGAATCCGCCGCACCCCCCGTCGGTTCGTATGCGGCCTCTGCAGTGCTTCGGTTGGGTCTGCTGCGCATGCACCCCCTCCAGCGCTGGCTGAAAACACGAGTCCCGCGACGAGCTCTCTGTGAGAGCGTCATGTTTGGAATTTGGGCCTAATGATTCTAAAGTTACGCTCAAACCAATACACGGTTATGTCCCCAAAGTGCTCTCTACTCCGTTCAGAGCGCAAGTCATTTCCCTGCCGGCCCTTCCGGGAACCGACAGTGACAGCGATGTAAACTTCCTTTGCCCGGTCAGGGCTTTAAGAGTTTACGTTCAACAAACCGCTGCCTTCAGGCAGTCAGAACAGCTGTTCGTTTCGTTTGGTGGCCGCACGAAGGGGCTAGCTACCTCGAAACAGAGCATTTCCAGATGGATAGTTGATGCTATCGCCTTGGCTTACAAGTCTAAAGGCCTTCAATGCCCTTTAGGTGTTCGAGCCCATTCCACTAGAAGTATGGCCTCATCATGGGCTTGGACTAGTGGTGTTTCACTCCATGATATTTGTAGAGCGGCAGGCTGGGCCTCTCTGTCTACATTTATAAGGTTTTATAACCTGGAGGTCCCTGCTTTGCAGGCCAAAGTGTTATCTGTATGAGATTGTCATACACGCTACTGTTATACTGTGTTATGCACTCCCTTATACATATGAGGCGTCACCATATGGTCAATATGTGTTAGGGCTCACTTTGTGTCGGCCCACATATCTTCACTATTACGTGTTCCCCGGGCACTGGCCCTTGGACTTAATGTGAATGGTCTCAGCATACACGGCGCTTTAAACTGGGTTCCCGTAGCGTAAGCTAGCTTACGCAACACGAGAGTACTCTCGTAAGAGAACGACACTCGGTTACTAACGTAACCTCGGTTCTCTCTAGAAGAGGGAACGAGTGTTGCGTAACCCGGCCGTGTTAATGCTGCGTTCTTTTTTCGCTTCAGTGTGAAAAACCAAAGAACACCCTATCTGGACCGGGCTGATATAGAGGTAAGCCACGCCTATTCTGGCGGGACGTGACGCACTCGGGCACCCGCGCTGCTATTGGTGCTGACGTCACTCCCAGTCCACCGATAGGTTGCAGCATCTTGCCGCAGAGCAGCCAATAGGCGCACGAGCTGCCTATTCTAGGTCTGCTCTGTGCAAGCATGCGTTTTAAATATGAAAAAATTAAAGGATAATTTTTGGCTTCAGTATTCTCGAGAAAAGGAGTTTTCCCGTAGCGTAAGCTAGCTTACGCAACACTCGTTCCCTCTTCTAGAGAGAACCGAGGTTACGTTAGTAACCGAGTGTCGTTTTTATACAATAGGGAGGTATGGCATAATGACATTAATTTGATTGGTTATTCATTCACAGTCTCTTCTGTTACTGGGTAGAGAATAATATGTTTTAACCATTACTTCATTTATCACAAGTTCTAACTTAATCATCCCTGTCTAGTCTCATTTCCCATATTTGTTATTTTTACACATAGTCATGGGTTCGACACACACACACATTCACCTAAAATACAGAATGTCTTAGAACATTGTTTCAGAGATTTAGCAGGTCAAATAAGGTCAAATGGTAAAACATGTTTAGCTTAATATTCAGTTTAAATTTTCCATGACAGTATATATATGTGCGTGGGTATGTATGTGCATGTATATATGTACAATTCCTTCTGCTAATTATTATTATTTTTATTATTATTATTATTTATTTATTTATTTATTTTTTGGTAGTTTTTTATTATTAATTATCATTATTATTATTATTATTACTATTATTATTATTTTATTTTATTATTATTATTATTATTATTATTATTATTTATTTATTTTTTCATAAAGGGGGTAAAGGAAAGAAGGAGAAAAAAGGGGAAAAATATATTGTGTCTACTCTGACATATTAATTGTATGTTTGCAATATGAATAATGTCACAATAAAAAAGTATATTATAATAATTATTATTATTATTTACAATTATCAGAAAAGGGCCCAATACATTTTGAGACAAAAGGGGCAGGGGCTTGAGCGGAAGTGCGTAGGAGGGCGGAGCCAGGCTATTTTTTTCCAGGATTCTTGTATAAATAGAAAGTACAGAAGAACAGTTATTTCTCTATTGCTAAATATTCTCTGTATTCTCAAATATATATATATATATATATATATATATATATATATATATATATATATATATATATATATATATATATATATATATATATGTATATATATATATATATATATATTTACATAAACAATAACAATAGCTACTAATAACTCAAATGTAAAAATACTTTGCTCTTTGTGAAAAAGAAAAAGGCTGGTGCGATTATTAATAATGCAATTATGATGTAAATCACAATTTAAGAACAATGGTTCGACACTGGATTGAGAGTTACTCAAAATATATATATTGGCAGAGAAGTGGTATAGGCGGAGTTTCCTTTGCAGCGCCTCACGCATTTAACGGTTCTGGTACGCACAACGCAGCAGTTCGCGCGAGTCTTCAAACCAGCAGGTAACGTTTAAGCTAATACGGAAAATTACATTTATCCTACCATCACTATGGTAAGTTGCAGCAGCATGCGAGTTATTCATAACTATAATAAAAGGATAACTCGATTTCAGACGCATTCTGAGTGACAATGTCATTCGTTTTTATCCAAGGAATAAAAATGCAAGGGGAAATACATCTAGCTAAATGAAATCTTAAAGTCGGCATGAAACGGAAGTTGAGATTGTCATTTTTTCCTTGCTGTGACGTATATTCGAGTGAAACGGCTTCTGAAATTTGAAAAAATGTAGGGCGGGGCTTGATTCCGTCCTTCGGGAATTGATTGGATCGTTGGAGGACACTGACACTGACAGGTTCTCTGAGAGGCTGTGCTCCGATAGCCGCACCCTCATCGGCTCTGGCCGCACCCTTTCGCCATTGCACGTGACCGGAAGAAAAGAGAGGTCGTTTCGAGGGGGGAGGGAAGGGTAATGTATTTGATTAAAGATTATAAGGGTACATGAATTTTAAAAAAATAATGAAGTGCACAGATAAATCATTTATAATAAACACTACAATATTACATATAAAAAGAAGATTTGTCAAATTTGATTTCATGCCGACTTTAAGTCCATGTCCAACTTGTAAGGAACTTATATCTTTGATTTCATAGGAACGCTTTACAATAAGGCTCATTTGTTCATTACTCATGTATGAACTAACATGAACTAACCATGAGCAACACATGTGTTACTGTATATCTTAGTTAATACAACAACTGTTAATTGTTTATTCATGTTATGTCGCAGTCAGTGCATTAACTAATGATAACAAATACAACTTTTGATTTTAATGTTTTAGTAAATGCTGAAATTAATATTAACTAAGATTAATAAATGCCGTAGAAGTGCAGTTCATTATAGCTAATGTTAACTAATGAAACCTTATTGTAAAGTGGTACTGATTCACCATAGCTAACACTGTCTTTCATACATATAATACATTAAATTTACAACATCAACAAAACTAAAAATTAATTTACCATAATTACCTTCTTGATTCTCACTGTTTTGTTTGGTGAAGTAAAAATTTAGTTATATTATCATCATTTCCCTATTTTCATTTGATGTGTTATGCATTCTAATAATTGTATCAACATATTTTCTTAGAATGCCAAGGAAAGAAAGAATAAAAACAAAACAAAAATCAAGGAACTCTCTGATGCAGCCAAAAAAAGCATTCCTCTCACAAGTTGGCTGAAAAGAGAACAAAAATGCAGGTACTGTTAAATTAAATTAAAACAAATTGTAGTGCCCTTTTTGCCTCCGGCCCTGCCCCTGAGGAGGTCTGTGCACGCCACTGGTTGAGTGCATCTTTCAATTTAATTTAGACTTGCATTCAAAACATTGATCAACTCACATCAATCTGAGTGTATCATGTTCAGGTAAACAGAAGCTCAATCATGCGTGACACGATAGAATCGATGTTTAGGTCTCATAATATTTGCACTTGTGTTTAATTAAAAAAAAAAATATTAATGGAATTCGCTTGAATGTATAAAGAGATTAGTAATATTAATTTTGTTTTCAAAAATAATATGCATATATTTGTCAACATTAATTAGGAAACTTGACCTAAGAATATTATATAATTTATTAATCACGTTCAATGAGAATTTATAAATATGTTGATACATGTTTAGCATATTAACATTACTTGAAATATAAAAGCAACTCCAAGGTTTTACATTTTGATTCTATTGTGCACAATGTGATATACAAACTATTTACAAGCAATACATTTGTTACTGCAGAATTTCATAAAGCAGTGTTCATAATAAAATTGTTTTAGTTATATTTTGAGGCTGGTTATTTGTCACCTATGTTATCGATTTAATATCAATATTAGATTCTGGTATCGTACCAAAGCCAAAATTGCAGTACAGAGTCAACCCTATTCTCTTGCTATATCAGCTGTAATACTTACACTTTTGTCTTTCTAGTACAGAGATCTTTCGGCGATAGTAACCTGAGTGTAGATCTGATACTGTAATGATAAAGACAGACATTAGTGTGAGTGTGTCTGATCTATAACACACACTATAAACATCAGCACTATATAACCTGAGTGAAGATCTGATACTGTAATGATAAAGACAGACATTAGTGTGAATGTGTCTGATCTATAACACACTATAAACATCAGCACTATATAACCTGAGTGTAGATCTGATACTGTAATGATAAAGACAGACATTAGTGTGATCTATAACACACACTATAATCATCAGCACTATATAACCTGAGTGTAGATCTGATACTGTAATGATAAAGACAGACATTAGTGTGAATGTGTCTGATCTATAACACACACTATAAACATCAGCACTATATAACCTGAGTGTAGATCTGATACAGTAATAATAAAGACAGACATTAGTGTGTGTTTCTGATCTATAACACACACTATAAACATCAGCACTATATAACCTGAGTGTAGATCTGATACTGTAATGATAAAGACAGACATTTGTGTGAGTGTGTCTGATCTATAACACACATAAACATCAGCACTATATAACCTGAGTGTAGATCTGATACTGTAATGATAAAGACAGACATTAGTGTGAATGTGTCTGATCTATAACACACACTATAAACATCATCACTATATAACCTGAGTGTAGATCTGATACTGTAATGATAAAGACAGACATTAGTGTTTATGTGTCTGATCTATAACACACACTATAAACATCAGCACTATATAACCTGAGTGTAGATCTGATACTGTAATCATAAAGACAGACATTAGTGTGAATGTGTCTGATCTATAACACACACTATAAACATCAGCACTATATAACCTGAGTGTAGATCTGATACAGTAATAATAAAGACAGACATTAGTGTGTGTTTCTGATCTATAACACACACTATAAACATCAGCACTATATAACCTGAGTGTAGATCTGATACTGTAATGATAAAGACAGACATTTGTGTGAGTGTGTCTGATCTATAACACACACTATAAAACATCAGCACTATCCACCTTTTTCCTGGTTAGCGAATTTACCCATGATTCATAGCGGGTTTGAACCGGAATCCGGTTGTCCTTTTCCGGTTCTAAGCTTTATGAAGATTGCGCCGCTTGCTCAGAACGCCGCAGTGATGTGCTGATTAGAAAATATGTGAAATAAATAAGTAGGGCTGCCCCTGCCCGTGCACGACTGAAGTTGGGTTGGAAGTTATGTATACTATATGGGAGAGAATACTAAACCATAATGAGCGTTTTCGTAAATTGCCTATTCTGCATCACAACGCACGCATAAGCTTGCCACAATAAAAAAAACGGCAAAAGTAATGATTATGCATTAAACATTTGAATTGTTTATTAATAACTAGTGTTTTCTGTAAGTATCGACTGCAAAGATAAATTTGATGATGCTGACTCGCCATCTTCGCAGTAGTGAACGCGCCTAGAGAGAAATGCACACTTCATACGAATTAACCTACATAAGCAGAGAGCAGCCCATTTCTGCTCGTTTTTAATTATTTTGTTTAAAAGTACACATTTCAAGCTTTCTATATACTTCTCATGTATGTGAGGCAAGTAGCCTAACTTATACGCTGAGTTTCGTTTATTAATAAGACGCGCTATATTTGTCATATGTCATATTTATTATTCTAGGCAATTTGTGGATAAAACATTGATACAAATGAAGATACAATTTTTACTAAACGAAATTCACTTTACAGAAAGGCTTTCTACAAAACAAAACGTAATAAGTGGTCAAAATCATGTCTGAGCCATTCCAAATGTTTTCCGATATATTGGGCATTATGATCATATCTGACTCATCTCATGCGGTTCCCTTTTCATATAATCAACATAGATTAAATAAATAAACAAATAAATAAAAAACATTATATTGTGAAACTTAAATATAAAAAGTATGTTTAGTTTTTTTTTTTTTAAATATATTTATTATATTTATTTAAAAATATGTAGGCTATGTGTGCGTGATGTGATGGAGGGGTGCTATTTTCGAATAATAATTGAATAATACCCAGCGATCTTCGAATATTATTTTTGCTTGAAATGCCCATCCATACTGGTAACGTATTACACCTTTTTCGTTGGATGCTTCAGTTTAGCGCAGCTAACCAAAAACGTCTACTCTCTGGCACTGAATGTAGCTGATCCGAACCGGACATAGGCATTCTCTCCTTTTAATCTTATGCTCAAAGCACCCAGTTTCTAAAGTTTTTTTTTTTTTTTTATCTTCTTTGAATTGTAAAATCAACCAACAGCAGCACATAGATAGAGCCTGAACTCATTCTCTCACTGCTTATACAGTGCAAACCGGAAGTAGGCAACCGGACTCGTCGTCATGGCGGCGCGCATTGTTTAGAGCAGAAAAAGGTGGATATAACCTGAGTGTAGATCTGATACTGTAATGATAAAGACAGACATTAGTGTGAGTGTGTCTGATCTATAACACACACTATAAACATCAGCACTATATAACCTGAGTGTAGATCTGATACTGTAATGATAAAGAGAGACATTAGTGTGAATGTGTCTGATCTATAACACACACTATAAACATCAGCACTATATAACCTGAGTGAAGATCTGATACTGTAATGATAAAAACAGACATTAGTGTGAATGTGTCTGATCTATAACACACACTATAAACAACAGCACTATATAACCTGAGTGTAGATCTGATACTGTAATGATAAAGAGAGACATTAGTGTGAATGTGTCTGATCTATAACACACACTATAAACATCAGCACTATATAACCTGAGTGAAGATCTGATACTGTAATGATAAAGAGAGACATTAGTGTGAATGTGTCTGATCTATAACACACACTATAAACAACAGCACTATATAACCTGAGTGTAGATCTGATACTGTAATGATAAAGAGAGACATTAGTGTGAATGTGTCTGATCTATAAACACACACTATAAACAACAGCACTATATAACCTGAGTGAAGATCTGATACTGTAATGATAAAGACAGACATTAGTGTGAATGTGTCTGATCTATAACACACACTATAAACATCAGCACTATATAACCTGAGTGTAGATCTGATACTGTAATGATAAAGACAGACATTAGTGTGTGTTTCTGATCTATAACACACACTATAAACATCGGCACTATATAACCTGAGTGTAGATCTGATACTGTAATGATAAAGACAGACATTAGTGTGAGTGTGTCTGATCTATAACACACACTATAAACATCAGCACTATATAACCTGAGTGTAGATCTGATACTGTAATGATAAAGACAGACATTAGTGTGTGTGTGTCTGATCTATAACACACTCTATAAACATCGGCACTATATAACCTGAGTGTAGATCTGATACTGTAATGATAAAGACAGACATTAGTGTGAATGTGTCTGATCTATAACACACACTATAAACATCAGCACTATATAACCTGAGTGTAGATCTGATACTGTAATGATAAAGACAGACATTAGTGTGAGTGTGTCTGATCTATAACACACACTATAAACATCAACACTATATAACCTGAGTGAAGATCTGATACTGTAATGATAAAGACAGACATTAGTGTGAATGTGTCTGATCTATAACACACACTATAAACATCAGCACTATATAACCTGAGTGTAGATCTGATACTGTAATGATAAAGACAGACATTAGTGTGAATGTGTCTGATCTATAACACACACTATAAACATCAACACTATATAACCTGAGTGAAGATCTGATACTGTAATGATAAAGACAGACATTAGTGTGAATGTGTCTGATCTATAACACACACTATAAACATCAGCACTATATAACCTGAGTGAAGATCTGATACTGTAATCATAAAGACAGACATTAGTGTGAATGTGTCTGATCTATAACACACACTATAAACATCAGCACTATATAACCTGAGTGAAGATCTGATACTGTAATCATAAAGACAGACATTAGTGTGAATGTGTCTGATCTATAACACACACTATAAACATCAGCACTATATAACCTGAGTGAAGATCTGATACTGTAATCATAAAGACAGACATTAGTGTGAGTGTGTCTGATCTATAACACACACTATAAACATCAGCACTATATAACCTGAGTGAAGATCTGATACTGTAATGATAAAGAGAGATATTAGTGTGAATGTGTCTGATCTATAACACACACTATAAACATCAGCACTACACTGTAAAAAGTGATTCTGAGTTTTAGTCAGGTGGACAAGTAAAATCATGTCCTGTCAACTTGCTGTCTCACACTACACAATAGGATGAGTTATAACAACCTCAACTTGAAGGGAAATGGAAAACTTAAAATAACGTGTTCACATAACAATAAAACATAAGTTATTTCAATGTTCTGCCTCATGCGCATGTGCAAGAAACCCTACGTCATGATGACGTATTATTTTAACGAATTTGAGCCAGACGCGCCATCGCCATTTTCTACACGAGAAGACGAGATCACGACACAAGCGGCTGATGCCAGAAAAAAGACGAAGGAGCTCTTATTTGAAGGACTACAGATGGATTTTTATAGTAAGTATACCCTGATTTGTTCTTTCATGTAAAAATTATGCTTGATTCGTTAGAGTAATCGGGAGCCGCACGCACATTTTTGCTAGCTATACAGTGTGTAACACCGAGCTGCTGTCGAGACGTGAGCAGAGAAGATAAGTCGTCTTTGACTAGTATAAGTTAATGTTGGTAAATAGATAAAAAAGTGTACATTTAAATTACTTTTTAGCGCGTTCTTGATCGGATCTCATTGCCGTTAGAAACACAGAATGACCAGTAACGTTAATATCTGAAGCACCACCGCCAGTCCATATTTGTGTTTACCATTACGAATAAAAATGCTTTATTTAAGTTACTTATGTTAAACGCCCAGTTGTTATTTTTTCAAATGACATACCATGATGTTTTTGAGCACGTGCAAACTGTGCGTCTTCTGTAGGCCTATTTAGGTAACTTACCATGATTTTGTATTAATATAATGTCAACTTTTTGTAGTTCATAATCACATGATTAAACTTTTATGTCAATTGTGTTACCTGTGAAGCCCTAAAGAATTTCTGAATTTCAGGATTACTTTATTTATATAAAACATTTTCACATAATAAAAGCTATATTTACAGCACTGCTCAATTTTATATTGACAGCAACATCATTAGTGTAACATTAAACGCATCAACAGTAATAGAAATAAAAAGGTTTAATATTTTTTTCCTCATAATTGTATTTGTGAAGTAAGAAGTTTTAGGGCTGCACGATTATGACAAAAATCACAGTATGTACTAGCACAGTATAACGGCTGACAGGTGAGAGACTTTTTATTTCAGCATAAACTTATGTCACTGGTAGTTCCTATTGTGCTGCGTTCTTGTTTGAACAATTATGTTATCCGTAATCCAAATGATATATTTGAATAGTTGTGCAGCCCTATGTTCAGTGAATATTTCGGTATGTAACATGTATATGTGTATTTGGATGGAGTTTTACTTTTTTTTTTTTTTTTTGCAGGATCAGTATAGTGCAAGCAGAGTGGAAGCAGAAATCGATGATTTGGTGTTGCAAGATTTGCAGATTTTCCTCGCCCAACCAGCGTGCCCTAATCACACACTACAAGCTTAAACACTGCCATCAGGCAAGTCACTGTCCACTCCAATGCATCTATAAAGATTGTGTATGCACATTTAGGAGTGAACTGTCTCTGAAGAAGCATTTAACCTGCGAACATAGTCGATGTCTTCAAGCCTCCTCAAAATTGCTTAAAGCAACATCAAATGTGAACTGTGACCTGTATACATTTTTTCAGAGGCTTGCAGTATTTCACAGTATTTTGTTGATAGATGATCCAAATAAACAAATTTGTTGTTCTGATTCCAGACGCTATGCGCGAACACACTGTATTATATTTAACGAAATGCATCATAAGCTAAAATGCATGCACAGGTCACATTACTTCCTGAACAAGTGCACACCCAAGTCTGTGTCGCTTTCACATTCATCCAAACCGCAGCACGGTTCGAGTGCAACTGAACAAAGACCACTTCCTCCATGTAGTCTTGGCTTCGGTACCCCAGTGCACAGCCGAGTCCACATGACAAAATCATAATGTGAACGCTTTATGATTTTGTCATGTGGACTCAGGTGCGCACTTGTTCAGGAAGTAATGTGACCTGTGCATGCGTTTTATCTTATTATGATGTATTTAGTTAAATATAATACATGTAAGGGATGATAGTGTTGATGATTTACCTTGGATGCGAGCGAGAGTTAGTCTGCAGTGTGTTTGCGCATAGCCTGTGGAATCAGGACAACAAATTTGGAAATCCACTATCTCCTCAAAAGAGTTAGGCCTAGTTTGCAAGCAGCAGATTGAGAAGCCCACATTATACGACACACACACACACCGTAAACCTGTGTTGTTCACTCAGCTGCACATAATAGCACAGAATTAATATTATTAATTCTTACTATAATTATTATAATATTGACCCGCATTCTGTTTTCTATCATGCGTCATGCACGTTTGTGATGACGTAAAAACACACCAGGGTTCGATAGAATCCATTTGAGTGTGAAACCAGACCAACGCTGCGGGGGTAGCCGGGAACAATCGTGCTCGGGCTCGGAGTCTAGACCGCAGCAAATGAGCCCAGTGTGAAAGCACCCTTAGACACTCCTGGTTTAAGTAACATGAGCTGGTTACATCCACTATTAAATCTTATTTTGGTGCTGAACAAAAAGGTAACAAACAACTGTTGTAGTTGTACCACATACAAGTGTACATATTTGAAATTAATGTTTTTATTTTTCAAGACAGAGGGAGGGGGTGAAAGGATAAATGAAAAGAAAAACAAAGGATTGAACCAATAAAGCAGGTACTTTAACCATCCTATATTTTACAGACAACAAACCAAAGGATGAGGACTGCAGCATTGCTTGGCCTGCCGTGGTACATGCGAGAGACTCCTTCTAAATTCATGAAGATATGCGAGGTAAGCTGAAACCTTTAAAGGGATAGTTCACTTTGAAATTAATTTTTGGTATGTTTTAGCTTACCTCAAGGGCATCCAAGATGTAGGTGTCTTTGTGTCCACAGTAGTTTAAATTTTGGTATTTTTAGGTCAAACCGTTCTTGTCTGTCAGTCATATAATGCAGGTCTATGGTCACCACCTCAAAGAGCATACACAGAGAAGTCCAAATTAAACATGATTTAATGACTCGTAAATGTAAGTACACATTGATGGCCTAAGACACGAAACGAGCGGTTTGTGTGAGAAAACGAACAGTATTTATATCGTTTTTACCTCTTGTAAACACAGCCACGTCCAAGTGATCTGAGGTCGCGGGCGCTTCGGTCTTTTCCGGAAAGCACCGGAAATGATCTCTCGCGCGTGTACGTCACTCATACAATTGTTTTATTTTTTTTAATTGTTTTCTTTTATGACGGTCTAAACATCCCGGATAAGCACAAACTAGTACCATTTTAATTAGCCGTCTTACCTACAATCTCTGTTCTGTGTAAACAATGAGTGACGTACACGCGCGAGAGATCACTTCCAGTGCTTTCCGGAAAAGACAGAAGCGCCAGCGCCCTCAGATCACTTGGACGTGGCTGTGTTTACAAGAGGTAAAAACGATATAAATACTGTTCGCTTTCTCACACAAACCGCTCGTTTCGTGTCTTAGGGCATCAATGTGTACTTACATTTACGAGTCATTAAATCATGTTTAATTTGGACTTCTCTGTGTATGCTCTTTGAGGTGGTGACCATAGACCTGCATTATATGACTGACAGACAAGAACGGTTTGACCTAAAAATACCAAAATTTAAACTACTGTGGACACAAAGACACCTACATCTTGGATGCCCTTGAGGTAAGCTAAAACATACCAAAAGTTAATTTCAAAGTGAACTATCCCTTTAAGACAAAACAAGGGAAAAGTTAGATCTCTTAATTTGCAGGGGTCTGGGGACTTTAAATTGTTTGTGAAATTGGTTTTAAGTAATAGTACCTTAATTTTGTTTTTATTCTACATAGCCCAGTGACCGTGAAGAGGATGTGATCAAGGGTGTGGTGATCGGAATCCTAGTGGTTGTGGAAAATGTGATGGAACCTCTCCCAGAATTGTACAATGACGTTGCCTTGGTGATTGAGGAAGAAGTGATGATGTGTCACCTGAGTGACATACCTAATGCTTTTCTGAACCTGATGGGCCTGGTGGACGCATTAAACCTTAACTATCCAAAGGAATTAAAATTCACTTTTGAATTGATACAGCACCTGTTGCCCTGTTCATTGGAGTTGGATCAGACTCTTGCGCCGCAAGAGTTCACTCTTTGAAAAGCAAGTTGCTGAGAAAAGATAAACTATTTTCTCCTTCTTGCTACTATTAGCACTTAACACTGTTACACTGTTTTAAAGTTTTAGACCATTGTTATTTTAGATTTCATTGTTTTAAGGATTATTCACTTTAAAAAAAAAAAACTTTTGCTGATAATTTACTCACCCCCATGTCATCCAAGATGTCCATGTCTTTCTTTCTTCAGTCAAAAAGAAATTAAGCTTTGCTCTTGTTTGTGATGTGCGTTCATGACGTCACATAATACACAATTACGTTGAAAAGGAATTGCGTATTACGTGACGTCACATGAACGCTCATCACAGAACAGAGCAAGGCGAGCATTTGTGCTTATAAAACTTAAACTTGTTTATTTATTTTTGAAATGACTGATGGTTTCGCTAGATAAGACGCTTATTCATCGTCTGGTGTCGTTTAAAGCCCTTTGAAGCTGCACTGAAACTGTCATTTGGACCTTGAACCGTTTTGGCTACTATTGAAGTCCATTATATGGAGAAAAATCCTGGAATGTTTTCATCAAAAACCTTCATTTCTTTTCGACTGAAGAAAGAAAGACATGGACATCTTGGATGACATGGGGGTGAGTAAATTATCAGCAAAAGTTTTTTTTTTAAAGTGAACTAATCCTTTAAGTGTAACATTGGTATTCTTGATTTTTTTTTTCAAACAGACTGTTTTCTTGTTACCTTGTCCTGCTTATTGTGAATTCTTCATGTACAATTGTTCCTGTAAGGAAAATATCTGATAATGACAAGGAGAGTTATTTGTACTATTTTGGCTCTAAAATTGGTCTGTGCATGCATGGAGAAGTTTGCATGTGCTTGTGTGAGCTGAATATATGTGAGGGTTTTTCTTGTGATGTTTTTATATCTTTGCAAGCTAATTCTTTTTGTCTGTTTTTGAATGCAGAGCATCTGTTTAAAAAATAAATGCTAAGAATGCTGACAATTTTGCAGTTGTGTTGATTTCATAAAAAATTCCAGGTTCCAGGTAGATATCTATAACTTCTTGTCAAAGAAAGCAATGAAGTTTAGTAAACTCAAAAAGTTAAGTTGTGATGTTGAGGAAAAATTACTATTTTATGTCAATTAGACTTGGTTAATGGTTGTGAAAACATGAAAAATTAAGTTCAACCAATATGTTTTTAAGTTGACTTAACAGAAAAATCTAAATGCTTATTAATTGATACAGTACGTTGGCCCAATTTACTGCAAGTTATTTCAACAAATACATATAAGTTGAGTTAACTTAACTCCTAATGTTGGCTAAACTTAACTGAGTCAATGCAACAAGATGACTTGACTGAGTCAAGTTGTGTCAACAAATCATTTTTTACAGTGTATATAACCTGAGTGTAGATCTGATACTGTAATGATAAAGACAGACATTAGTGTGAATGTGTCTGATCTATAACACACACTATAAACATCAACACTATATAACGTGAGTGAAGATTAATCTCAAGTTCAGATAGTGAGTGGTTACATGTGTGACCAGCATTCACTGACACAGATGAGAATGGTATAAAGGCTGCCCAGTTCTTCTGTGTCTCACTCACTCCACAGGTGTTGGCGACTGGGCCTATTCTTGCAAGAATATATACTTTTTCATTTACAATTTGACTCAGAGTGTCTCTTACAAGTGATGATGTTTAACAGAACTTTTGCCCCAACAGTGTCTATAAGCGTGTATATGTGTTTACATGATAATCTGTTGACTTCCCTGGACTCAAGGATCGCTTTAATATAGTGCTAGTACTAATCCAATTATGGAAACAGGTTTGATTTTTTCTTAAATGTTACATTTTGAAACATTTCCATGTAAATAGAACACAAAGGTTTTGCGAGCGAACCCAAAGTTTCTCAGGGGAATGCAAAACTTTTGCAAGAGAATGCAAAAGTGCTGAAATATATTTTTTCCTCCCATCTCCTATTTTTCCCATCATCACCATGTCCCTTTTAAGGCCTCAGTACTCTGACATGTCATCAATGGCAAATCTTAAAATTGTGACTTTATACTGTATTTCACAATTATGACTTCATATCTCACAATTGCGACTTTATTTCTCAGAAGTGCAATTTTTTTTTTTTTTTGCATTTCATTTTTTTCTAATTCTTTGTTTATAAACTGTCACAATAACACACTGGCACTTACTATTCTGACTTTAGTTTGGTGTCTCTTTATTGTCTTGTGTTATTCAGCTCTTCCGCAAATTCCTGTCATCACCAGATACAGTGCCCAGAATCCTTCATCATCCGGCTCAAAATGTGTGCTGCTGTGTTCAGTGTTTAATGTGAGTGATGTGACTCTCTCCTGGTACAAAGGAATAAGTGTATTGTCCAGCATCAGTGTGTGTGATCTCAGCATCAGTCTCTCTCTACGTCTGGAGGTGGAATATCAGGATAAAAACACCTACAGCTGTGTGATCAACAATACCATTAGATATCCCATTATCCTCTCTCACAATTAAAACAACTGTGAATGCTGCTTGAAATGTATATTTTGTCACTGCATAGCATTGAATATAGAAAAGTAAAGAACATGCATCCTATTGGTTTATTTAAACGAGTATTAAAGGGATAGTTCACCCAAAACTGAAAATTAGCCCATGATTTACTCACCCTGAAGCCATCCTTGGTGTATATGACTTTCTTCTTTCAGACGAATACAATCGGAGATATATAAAAAAATGTCCTGGCTCTTCCAAGCTTTATAATGGGAGTGAACGGGTATATATTTTTTTTGGAAGTCCATCAAAGCGCATCTATGATAAAAGTTCTCCACACGGCTCTGCGGGGTTAATAAAGGTGTTCTGAAGTGAAGCGATGCATTGCTGTAAGAAAAATATCGTAAGATTTTGGCGTAAGTCGACTTGCGTACAGTCGTCTGCCGGAAGCTAGTTATTTCAGTCGATGAATCTTTAAATATGGATATTTTCTAACAAGAACGCATCGCTTCACTTTTATTATTGGTATTTCATATCCTAAAATCTTTTGGGTCTCCATCAAAAACATGTTCCAGAAAGGTCATATTTTTGGGCAGCTCCAGAAAACATGAAGATGATCAACATCAGCATGCACACATATCCTCCAGCATAATTGTGGTGTAGATAATTATTTACTTTTAATTTTGGGGGTAATGAAATAACGCACTAGATTTTTCCATGCAAACTCTTTCCATCTCTGTGATTCTATGTTGTGTCTTGCAAGCAAAATATCATTCTTCATATGGAATTTCTTCCCCTAATTCTCTTTCCCATTTCTGCTTCTTATAGCTAGATGTGTTTTTTTCTATTCTCCATCATGACCCGATAGAGAGAAGAGATTATTCTGGGATTATTCTTTATATAGGAATCAACTATCAACTCTACCAGTGTATTCAGCTCCAAATTACACATTTTTTTTAACTACCTTTCAAAATAGTCCCGTATTTGTAAATAGGCTACCGATAAAAATATATTTTTTCCAAATCATAATTTTCTTTTAATTCGGCAAAACTTTTACATTTTCCTTGTGAAACAAAAATGCACAATGCAGTCAAACCTTCAGTTACCCGTCTCCTGGATCCTACATCAAGAAGTCCTGGTTTAAAATTATTATCAAATGTCCCCCATCTTAACAATTTTATCTGATTTTTTAGGTTATACTGGTGTGGAGCACTTTTATCACGGATGGATAGGCTCTGATGGACTTCCAAAAACATAATCCCATTGACTCCCATTATAACGCTTGGATTTTTTAATATAACTCTAATATAAGTTATATTTAATATAACTTAAATGTATTCGTCTGAAAGAAGAAAGTCATATACACATGGCTTCAGGGTGAGTAAATCATGTTTATTAATTCAATGTGTTAATGTTATTATGTTAATTCATAGTTTCTGCAGAGCTGGAAAGGCTGAATCTGTTATAATGGTTTTATCACATTGAACTTGACAGACAGTACAAAATTGAAACAAATGTTGCAAAGTAATTAAAATGTATTTCAAAATTCAAAAAGCAGGAGTGTATTATTTGTTGTTGTCACATTCAGTGTGATGAATCCCTCTCAGACTTTCACTTTACACTGTCAGCTGAATGCAGAAAGTGTTTAATGTCTCAGAATGACCGTCTCAGCGTTTACAGGAACAGAGATGTTCTCGCTCTGACTGAACATGTGTGATTCAGATCCATTAGCCGTATTAGAGAAGTGAAATCTTAAAAATGAGACGATCAGTCAGTTTTTAAACGAGTCAGAGAAAGCAGCAAACCATGTAGGCTTGTAGTTTTGACGCTGACTCACTGAGTATTATATTATTGTGATTTCAAACAGAATTACAGCAAGTTGAGAAAGACTATCAACTTATGAACTGAAGGGTCAGATTCCGGAATCCACCGCCGCTTCAATGTACATAGGCCTATGTATATTTTTTTGAGTGATTTATAATCAAGTTAATCAATAATCAATATTTTTCCTTCTACATATTAAACGATTTGAATGACTTCTTTCATCTTCAGTCACTATATAGTGATGGAAGTGGTGTAGTGGTGAATGTTGTCTGCGCCTCTCATTGAGAGAAAGAACATGTTATCTGGATGTTTTGCAAAACTGTTCTGTTTATAGTTCGACCTCGACCAATTTCAACCATTAAGAAGCTGTGTGTGTGCGCCAGTGTTATTTGTTACAGATCAGTATTGGTGGACAACTGGCACTATTGGTGAAGTGAACCAGTGGTGTAGGCCTAGTCTACGTGATACGCAGGTATACGCCGTATACCCACTAGAAAATGTCAAGGATTTCCGTATACCCACTAGGAAATGTCAAAGATCTCCGTATACCCACTTTAAAACGCGTGAGGATTCGTAACAACATCGTTTTGTGAAAGAAATTTCATTCATAAATTCACCCCGCCGTGACGTCTGTGTTTGCGCAGCGACACGGATCGAATCGCGGAAGCCAGCAACAAATGAACAAATAACCTAGGCTACTGTAAAGTGGAGCGTCACGCAATATAGCCATTTTTGAATGAATAAATCAAAAGTAGGCTAATGATAGAATCAAATCTCGATATTTACTAAGTGTCTATGAATATTAAAGCTCAAAAAGACTGCTATTGAAATAAACTCTGAATGTTCTGCGTGTTTCTGTGAATGAGCGCTCAATGTGTGCTCTAGCCTACTACACACTGAACACTACACACTGAACACTACACACTGAACACTACACACTGAACACTACACACTGACGCGCGCGTGACACTCGTGGTGTTTTCAGCGTCTATGAGGAGAACATGCACACATTTGAACTTCATTGCAGAGCTTTTATGAGAGTCACTTCACAAGAATTTTACCATTTCATTTGATAAAACTACCGTCGTTCATTCGTATCATATACACACTCACAAACTTTAAAGTCTTCATGACAACCTTTCAAAATCAAACATGGGGTTGGGATCTGGGGGGGGGGCTGGCATATCACACTATACTCACTACAAAAAACTAGACTACACCACTGAAGTGAAGACAAGATGAAATGACAAGCTGGCGCCAGATAACAGTTCTGTGTATCAGCCGTATCATTGATGAAGAAATGCTTCTGCCTATCAGTCCATGTGTGGAAATGAGCTGTTTTTCTATTTCTAGCCAATCAGAATCATTCACCCTGACGTGATGACGTAGTTCATGACGTGTAAGAGTATAACTGATGTTGTTCAGAGATTGTACGCCAGAGCGTCCTACGAACTCGCCGTGAGTCTCTAAGCTGACTTCTGCTGATGAAACTGCTAATACATCCTCATTAAAATGTTCTTATGTATTATAGTTCTGACTCTTGTCTTTAATTGACTGCACGTCTGAGTCTGACTTTCTGTTTTCATTCATCATATCTGATCCTTGAGTCTTTAAAGGATACACCGCTCTACAGTCATTTGAAAGTGGTTGCAGTACCAGTTTTGGCCACAATCTTACATAGAGCTCCTTTAACTGTAAATTCCCCAACACTACTGTACTAAATGTATGTAATACTACATTATAAGCTATACATTCGACATACATTATACATTATGATGCACAACTATAAGTGATTATTTGTATTATTTTGTTATTCAGTGAGGGGAATGAAAGGCCATAACGCCACTGTATATGCGATATGGAAATAACTAGCATTGCAATGGCTATTAATTAGTGTTTTAGACACAAAATATGAAAGTAATGAGGGAGGTTTTTAATACAAAAAGTGTATAAACTTGGGTTCTTTCCTCTAAGCTTTTTTTTTACTCTTCTACTGCCACCTGGTGCTCAACAAAATGAAGTGCATCTATTGAATCTTTTCATGGCAGGGAGGAAAATGCAGAACTTGAATTGTAATGAAAAATAACTTGTACTTTTATTTTTTAATAACATGCCAAATTTGACCACAAACCCATTATTATTATTATTATTATTATTACGAAGTTCAGCTAGTTGAACAACATCTGATCTTACAGTCCCAGTTCATCTCTGGGTGTTTGAGATTATGATTAACACAACTAGAGAATTTTAACTGTATAAGTTCAGATTTAATGTACTCTGAAGATTTGATTGTGTACATACAGTACATATGGAAGGAAGCAACACACATTTCACACAAATGTACCTTTTTATTATTTATTAATATTGTATATATAGGTAATTTTTTTATGATTTGCATGTTAAACCTATAGTATCCAGCTGCAGACCCGCAGCACCACCAGTTTCAGAACACCAGCGCCAGAACCGGAAGTAAGGGGCGGAGCTTACGTTCTAACATCAGCGCCAGAACCGGAAGTGAGGGGCGGAGCTTACGTTTTAAACTGAGTAACGCCACCTAACGTTTTGGAGCATAATTTGCTTAGACACGAAACGGCATGCTTTTATTACACACGAAACATACTTTATATGTGTTATAATGTTAAGGTACAGCAATAAGCATTTTAAAACATTGATTTTGTGTAATATAATTGTAGTTATCCGTTTCATTGTATTATGAGAGTTACTTCCTGATCATAATGGTGAAAAATAATGCTTGAAACTTATGGGCATTTTAATGCATAACAGTTTAATTGTTTTAGCTAAGCAGTTTATACATAAGTATAGATTTATGAAGGTAAGACCTTTGTTTTTGGTTTTTATGAAGGAGTTAACTCTGTATAAGAAAGCTTTGAAAGATATAAAAACAAGACAAGCCTTGGATGTTTTTAAAATCATACAATTTGATAACTATTTAGACCTCTGTGATATTTTATGTTCTATTTATTTATTTATTGTGTTTACAAAATCTTAAATTGTTTTGATATTGAAGGTAGGCTGTGTTGTTAATATGAATTTGTAATGCCTGATATTGATTGTTTAATTTTTTTTTTATATAAAATATACTTAATTTCACGAGAACATGTGCAGCATGCATTTTTCTTTATGTAAAAATATAATGTCAAAAATCTTAAAGAGAGAGAAAATTCGGCATTGTTTTAAAAGAAACAATATATGTATAAAACAAATGACCAATTCACCCCTATTTTATCACAACAATCCTGTATAAATTTAACTTACAATGTATCAAATGAGGAACTCACTCTCAGGCCCATTTTGTCCTTACATTCTTGCAAAAATAACTATAATGCAAAAATAATAATTCCGCCCCTCCCTCACTTCCGGTTCTGGCGCTGGGGTTCTGGCGCTGGGGTTCTGAAACTGGTGGTGCTGCGGGTCTGCAGCTGGATATATCTCTGTTAAACAGCTGTTAGGAAGCAAAATAAATGTTTCTCCACTAGAGGACAGAAAAGATCAGAGGCATGTCTATATCTAACATGAACATGTATTCCTCAAGCGGATGCTTTTATCAAAATTAATAAAACAACACACAACACAACACGGTGTGGTTATAGTGTAACTAAGTTATAGGATTGAACAAAGGCGGTTTTCCATCTTTTTTTGCTATAAGTGCAACAAGAGTAATTTTAAGTGCTTTACTTCAGATCAGACCCTTGTTTAAGCATAATTACTAAAGCAAAATAAGGCACACATTTAAAATTTCAATGAAAATAATATTAAAAAGAATGTCAACTTCAGTAGTTGTATTCTGTTTTGTTTGTACAATAAAAGTGTAACAAAGGTCATGTGATCTCAGCTTTAAAGACACTGTGATCAATGCTGAACATCAACATTAATCTGGCACTGGTGTTATTTACATAAAACGGCACATTCACTGGTTATAGAAATACTGCTGTGGCAAAACAAATTATAAAAAGCATATAACTTAAACTCGCTGTCTACAATCACACAAAATCAAAGCTGTAAAAGTCAGACTAATATTATGTTAATAGAGTAACAGGTATGAAGTGTAACATTATAAAACCATATATGAAACTGTTCGATAAACACGTTTCCCTGTTCATCTAAAACCAAAGAAGCTTTTTACATGCAAGTTTATCAGCTCAACAGACACAGATTCATTTCTCACTTTAAGGCTCATATAAGCAGAAATATGTTTTTGATGTTGTAGCTGGAGCTGAAATGTTGATGATGTCAGAGTGATTGACACTGGTGGGCGTGTCTTATCTCTTTAAAGCGAACTCGTCCCCTCGTGTTCATTCCCTCCATCCAGATCCTCTCCATTCAGCAGCGGCATCACTACAGTCACTGATTCATTCTCTCTTTTTTCTGTGGAATCAGTCTGAAAATACATAGACAATGACAGATATTAAAAAGAGAGATGTACAGATCTAGAGATTTCAAAACTTAAGCTGAATACACACTACAAGATAATGTGGCCAATTCTCCCCTTCCGAGTACGATAATTATCTTAATGGTTCTACAGTTTATCTTATCAGGTATTCATGTGGTGTGAGGTGTATTAAGAGTGACTGAATCTGCTCTGAAGAGCGTCGGGGTCGCACCGATCTCAAATAATCGTTAATATCCAACATATTGAATATTTACAATCAAAAATCCTGTTTTGTGGGATGAACCCCGAAGAGAAACGCACTCTGCAGATTATCACAAAATACAAGCCACAAATATTTAAATTAGATAACCCCGCGTGATCAATAAATAAAATGAAAATAAATAAATGAAAATAACAAAGCCAGATTTGTCCACTTTGTCTTTTTAACTGCAGAGACGACAAAAACGCTAACCTGGAGAGCAGTCTTTTTAGCTGAACATGTTCACAGCATCCACAAATCAAATTAGAACCGGCTGAAATGTTTTTAAATCACTTGTAGGCTACCCTACCTGATAGAAAGAAAATAAATCTAGTCTTTCACTCTGTCTGTGTCCGTTTGAGTCTTTTCAATTTGATCTGATGGTGTTCATCCACACTTTAGATTTCCTTAGACATTGTTAAAGATTTAAATCCCTGCCGCCGAGATGCTTCACTGTCGGTCACGGATCGTGGAAAGTGAAACTTAAATCTGTCACAGATTGGATTTATTCACGCACATTAAAAAATATTTATTAAAAGCTTCTTTCATTTCACATTTTTATTTACAGCATTATCATAATAGGCTGTATATTCACTTATTGGCAGAAACCCGGTTGTTAGATGTGAAATCTGACATTGAGATTAATGCCAAACTTTTGCCCTCATATAGCCAAAATGGCATGATCCTAGTTTCATCATAACACCTCTGAAGACTTGACTGTGATATTGGTAGTCCTCCTATCGATGCATCGAACCTTCGACTATTCGGGGTCACCCCTAATCTTGTCTTGATTGGATCTTTGGTGTAAACTAGTGACCCCACCCCCACCCCCCACCCCCACACCACACCACACACATCAGATCATGATGTTTTGTTGTTGTATATTTTCTTTTGTATAAATATTATTGCAACTTGTTTTGGTTTATGATTTTCCCACTGTATTATTGTAAATAAACACTTGTTGATTGCCTTTAGAGCTTTGGTCTCATTTGCTTGCATTGATATCGGTCTGGAGTCAAAATCCGACAGTTATGTTATTCCCTATACCCCTTAATAACTGCAGGGTACGCAACAATGATCTTCAGTTAAAGAGCTTCAACACACAACACAATCTCACCTGATTCCGGATGATCGGAGCATCGTTCTCATATTCTGTTTAAACAACAATCACAGACTTATTAGACAATGACTCTTTTTACATTCATTAGACATCGTGATTACAAATAAAACAAGGTCATATATAATCACATCTCAGGTCAGCTTTTGCTCATTCAATTAAAAACATGTGTGAACCAATGATCACTGACATCAAGCCTGGCAAGATGCGTCTTGCAGTGTCACGTTCTTTCTTTTCATATTTTTCTCAAGAAACTGAATTTCACGAGTTCACACTTACAAATAAGTCAGATAGAATAAATGCGTATTTGGCGTGCTGTCCGAGGAGAGGGCTCCGAGCTAGGTATTCGGCCCGAACCCAGAGCACTCCCCCCGTATTCCTGGTGGTGAAGATAAGCCAAGAGTGAGGAGTCGGGGTGGTGGAGGGATGCTGAAACTGTCAAGGAATGTTAGGTGAGTTGACAGAGTAAATATATATGCTTCCTCTCGTGCTGGTAGGGTAGACATGGTAATTGTTTGACAAGTTGATTGGAATGATTATTTGAACGTGCTCCTCCCGAACTTTGTTTATAAAACATAATTTATGATCTAAATAAAAGCTGAAGGAAGTTCTTGTGAACGCCCCCGTTGAGAAACACTACACTAGAGGAACAAAACGGCTAAATCTATGATTTCTTATCGTCATGTTTGTGGTCTCGTCTTTTAGTGTGCCTTCAGCCTAACATCAACATTCTACATTAGAAACACAATGCACAAAATCATTTAACTCATACATTGTCAGTAGTATATTTCGTGAACGTTCTATATAAATATAAGTTAAAATGTTGGATATATGAACAGAGTGTAAAATGGTTCCACATCACACACATCAGATCATGATCTTCAGTTAAAGAGCTTCAACACACAACAGAATCTCACCTGATTCCAGCTGTTTCAGTGGAGGAGGAGGCTTTATGTCCAAACATAGGACCGCTGTTTAAACAACAATCACAGACATTTTAGACAATGATCATTTTTACATTCATTAAACATTGTGATTACAAAAAAAAAATAAGGTCATATATAATCGCATCTCAGGTCAGCTGTCAAGCGAGATGTTGCTCGTTCAATTCAAAACATGTCTGAACCAATGATCAATGACATCGATCCTGGCAAGATATGCGTCTTGTAGTGCCATGTTCTTTCTTTTCATATTTTTCTCAAAAAAACTGAATTTATGATCTGAATAAAAGCTGAAGGAAGTACTTGTGTACGCGGGTCAGCAACAAAACGTGTAAATGTTAGGGATGAAACGATTACCGGTTTCACGATAAACCACGATAAAATGTCCTGACGGTTAGTATTATCGTTTAAAATTGAATTATCATTAAAACCGTGATTATGAAAAACTGGCAGTAAATCCGGTCCAGTCATCATCAGTCAAACACGGGCGCAGCGTGCAATGTTGTTTTTGTACGATAAAACATGGCAGGAGGCAGTGACAGCGCTTGGGAGATTTTTCAGCCTTAAAGGGATACTCCACCGGTTTAATATCATCACGTATATAGTATATAGAGAGGATTTTTCACGAGTGTGAAAATATTACTACATGCTTAGAAAAGCGCAACGTTTTATTTTGTGTCACCGTTCTTGGTCGAGTTACACTACTCGAGTGACTGTTTTTAAATAGGGAAAACGTGGAGGTGTTTGGTCGCTTCTCTGCTTGGCCCCTATTGAATGAACTGGGCAAGCTAAGTGCTATTAAAGTTTCGCCGTGCGCAGAGCAATTTAGTGCACGCACTGAGACGAGAGAGGTATGTATCAACTCGTCTTAGTTAAGGGAATAACATAGTTTAATATGAAAAAACGGTGGAGTATCACCTTTAAGAAGATCAAATCTGAGGTGTGATCATTTTTTAGCTTATACAAAAGTATTGAGGCAAACTTATTAGAGGACGGTCACCCTGTCTAAAGAAAATGCAAAGTCGCTGCAAAAGTGGAAACAGTTCAAATCATCTTCGTGACCACCGCTCTCTTGCATATCAAATCCAAGATAATTAACTTTTACCTCAATACCAAAAATAAGTTGAGGAAATATTTGGACGAAAAATATTGTTTTGAATAGAAATATTCCATTATATTACTTGTAATTAACATGAAGAAAAAAGTTGGAAGCAAGTGGCTTTGAGCCAAGACGAACGAACATGTCCATACAAGATTATCAAGGGTGACATTTAAGGGATAATGTTTATTCATTGTATACTTACACACAGATTTATTTTATTTATTTTTACCAGATAAATAATTACAGGAGTTAATCACATGAGATGTTTTAAAATCGTACCCATTTATAAATCCATTTTATAATTTACAGTTTAATCTTCTCCTTTGACTTTGTATTGCGTGAAGCTGAGTAAAAGCCAGCCTTTAAAGTGTAAATTGCAGGTTAACCACCACAACTGATTAATGTGTACATTAAAGTGCACAATATGGATATATTTAAAAATTTCTGTCTTAAAATGCGTTAAAATAGCATTTATTGGGGTTTCTTCAAAGGTAGCGTGTTTTTTACCGTAACTGGGTGATGATGTCATAACAGGGAGCTGCAGGCAGTAATGCACTCACTCTGTGTGTGACTTCCGGCCAAGATGGCGTGCTAGATAGCAGCATAGTTTTATCGCTAGCAAAGTCTCAAAGGTTTATTTTGTATTTTTAGATTTTTCCCAAACGGTTCAATAGAGATTTATTTTTCATCATCTAAAGATGACAAGTAGAGCACGTAATTCCGCAGAGAAAACTGTGAGCAGTAACAGAAATGATCATGATTATATTGACGCGATGGAGGTTTCTGCTGAAACTAACAAGCGTGTCTTGGAGGAATGCGCTGCTGAGAGTTTACCTGTTACTCCCAGCAAAGTTCACATAATAAAGAAAGTGCGGCCTGATCAGATGGATGATATCTCAAATGCGGATATACTTGAGGCAATTCACTCCCTCGGCAAAAGATTTGACAAGCAGGAGAAAAAACTGGAGGAGCTGTCCAAAAAAATGGAAGAGAATTGTAACGCCATTTCTGAGGTTAAGGAAGAGATGAAAGCTCACAAGCAGAAGGAAGCTATATTGGAGCTGGAACTTTCTGATCTTAAAAAAGAAAATACAGAGCTGAGGTCAAGGGTAGGAGAATTGGATCGCTACAAAAGGCGTTGGAATTTACGCATCAAAGGCTCGTCTGAGAAACAGAATGAGAATACCCGACAAGAAGTGATAACCCTGCTGGCCAAGATTGCTCCTGGTGTGCCCTGGGAAATGGAAGATGCGGTTGATACGGTTCATCGTATTGGCAGAAGAGAAGGGAATCGTACGCGTCAGATCATCATACAGTTTTCAAAGCGAATTTACAGAGATCAAATATGGACATTGTCAAAGGGATCAACCGTGTGCAAGGAGGCAGGCATTCATTTCGCTGAGGACTTAAATAAAGAAGACCGAGAGGCTAGGGGAGTACTTTGGCCACGCATTAAACAAGCGCGTGCTGAAGGGAAAGTGGCGTACTTTCGTGGTCCCTTCGCTTTCATTGAGGGGAAGCAAATTTTTGCCTGAGAATGATGAAGTCTTGGAAAATGGGAAATGTGCTGTTTTTTAAGAGGCTTTTTTTGTAAGTGTTGCACTTTATTTTTCTAATCTCATTGTCGAGCTTATTGACACTCTCGATACGTACACTGTGAGTTCCAGTGGGCGTATGTTCTCGTTGAAATCTCGTCTATCTTTCTGTTCGTTAAATGCAAGGGGACTAAAGGACAATGTAAAACGCAAAGGTATATTTTTGTTTTGCAAGGGGCAGAAGTCACATTTTGTTTTTCTACAAGAGACTCATTCTACTGAAGAAGATGTTTCTTTTTGGAAGATGCAGTGGGGAGAGACAATTTTGTTTAGTCATGGCTCTAATCGATCAGCAGGTGTCGCCATATGCCTTAACAATTGCCCTGGGAAGATTGTGACTTTTCAGTCTGATGCTCAGGGTCATTGGCTTGCTGCTGTGGTAAATAGTGAAGGTACTTTTCTTGTTTTAGTTAATGTTTATGGTTATAATAGTAGTGGGCAAAACAAGGTTTTATTTTCTAAAATTACAGATGTCGTCATACAGCTTAAATCGAAATTTCAAACAAATTTTGTACTAATTGGAGGTGATTTTAATCTAGCACCAGATGAATGGCTGGACAGATCTCCTTCTAGTTATACAAGTCACCATTTTAATAACATTATTCAGGAGTTTTGCCAGTCAAATTCCCTTAATGACATCTGGAGGTTGAAGCATCCCAGGGAGTCTCAGTTTTCGTGGGTCAAACCTAATGGATCCTCTAAGTCACGGATAGATTTTTGGCTTATTACTGAGGAACATTCTGAGTTTGTCACTAACGTTTCTATTTCTGCCGCACCATTGACAGATCATTGCCTCATTTCATTAAATGTGACACCAACAACAACAAAACATACCTTTAGAAAAGACTACTGGAAGTTTAATGCGGATCTGTTAAAGGATAAAGATTATTGTAGTCATATAAGAAATTTGATAATTGAGATTCAAGATGACCTCACTTTAACTTCTAATGGGAATAAATGGGAGTATTTTAAATTCAAAACAAGGGAAGTTTCAATTCGATTTGGCAAACTAAAAAACAAAGAACAGAAGCAAAAAGAGTTAAGTTTAATTCAAGAAATTAACACCTGTTGTAATACTCAGGTATTGTCTCAAGAAGATCTTGATAAATTACTCTCTCTTCAAGCTAAATTAGATTATTTGTATTTAATGAAAGCACAAGGAGCTTTTGTACGGTCTCGTGCAAAATGGTTGGAGGAAGGAGAGAAGAATACAGCATATTTTTGTCAGTTAGAAAAGAGGAGACAGAAAAACAATGCTGTGAATAGTTTGATTGTTAATGAGAAGGTAATCACAGACCCCAAATTAATATCCGAGGAAGTCTATTCATTTTATAGTGATATTTATTCTTCTTCATATCCTGTCAAAAATGGTCAAAAATTTCTAGAAAAGTTAAAAGATTTTATTCCGCAGATTGATATTGAATTTAAAGAAAGTTGTGATGAAGACCTGAGATTGGAAGAAATCGATTCCGCTATAAAAAAAATGCCTTTAGGTAAATCTCCCGGTCAGGATGGTCTGACTACAAATTTTTACAAATTTTTCTGGGAAGATTTAAAAGATTTGTTGTTTAAAGCTTTAAAGGAATGTTTTGATTCTAACTCTTTACTTCCCACTATGAAACAGGGGTTGATCATTCTCATCCCAAAGCCAGGCAAAGACAAAAGAGTTATTGATAATTTGAGACCGATTACCCTACTCAATGTTGATTATAAAATTCTTACATCTGCTATTGCAAACAGGCTGAAATTTAGGTTGAGTCAAGTTATAAGTGAAACACAATCGGGCTTTATTAAAGGAAGGTTAATACACAACAATATTAGACTTATTTTAGATTTAATTGATTATGCACATTTGATTAAGGATGATGGGTTTATTTTGTTTCTTGATTTCTACAAGGCATTCGATACTGTAGAACATGCGTTCATTTCACATGCACTTACATCTTTTGGATTTGGTTATAAATTTGTTAAATTGATAGAGATGTTGTATAAAGATATTAATAGCTCAGTATCGCTTCCAGGTGGGACTTCTAAGCGTTTTAACATAAACAGAGGCATTAGACAAGGAGATCCGACAAGTCCGTATTTGTTTATTTTAATAGCTGAACTTTTGGCAATTTATGTGAAAAATAGTAAAGATGTTAAGCCGTTGAATGTTTTGGGGAGTCAGCTATTAATAAGTCAACTAGCAGACGATACTACTCTGTTTCTTAGGGATGCAGAGCAGATCCCATTTGCCATTAATTTAGTGTCACATTTTTCCAAAGCTTCTGGTTTGAAATTAAATTTAAAAAAGTGCGAGTTGATGGCACTGCATAATCGGACTGAATCTCAATTATTTAATATTCCATTAAAAAATGAGGTAAAATATTTAGGTATTGTTATTACTAAAGACACTAAATCTAGAGAAAAAACTAATTTGGCTGACAATATAACAAAAAGTCAAAATATGTTAAATGGGTGGTTACAAAGAGATATTTCCATTTTTGGAAGAATTTTATTACAGAAAACTGAGGTACTTTCTAGGCTGATTTATCCTGCATATTCTTTGGCTATCTCGGATAGGTGGATAAAGGATATTAATCAAATTCAGTATAAATTTCTTTGGAAAAACAAACACCACTACATAAGAAAATCAGATGTAGTGAAACCAATCAGTGAGGGAGGTTTGAATATTATTGATTTTGATGTAATGAATGGCACTCTTAAATTGAGATGGCTCCAAGCTTTCCTTAGGAATAGACATTCTGTTTGGTCTAGTTTTTCTTCAAAAATCTTTGATTTTATGGGGGGTATTGATTTTCTTTTGAGGTGTGATTTTGAGCCATTAAAACTAAAGTGTAAATTGTCCTCTTTTCATAGTCAGGTATTATTGTATTGGAAGCTGATATACAAACACAATTTTTCCCCACATAGTTGTTCTTTGTGGAATAATAAGTGTATCCTTATTAATAGGAAATCTGTGTTCTTTCAAGACTGGATGGATAAAGGTGTCTGGTCCATTGTACACATTATGGATGGGGAAGGAAATTTCCTTAGTTATGAGGATTTTTGTGAAAGATATAATATTACTTGCACTCAGAAATTATATGCGTCTTTGTTAAAAGCTGTTCCTGGTGGTTTGGTTCAGGTGGTCAAAGGTGCATTGAGTTATTCACCTGTGATTCCGAGATTGAAAAGTTTAATCATTTCTGGTCTTAATTTTACAGAAGAGGGCTGTAAGATTAAAGTTTTAAGAACATTGGTAAATATAGAGTCTTTCCCTTGTAAAGTTAAAAAGAGACCTCTTATATTTGATTTCCCGAAAGACAAAGTGGGTCAAATTAGAACAAGATTTCTTACTTTTCCACTTTTTCCAAAGGTAAAAGAGGTTCAATTTAAAATTATTAATGATATCTATCCTTGTAATGATTTCCTCAGACACAGATTTAATATGGATTGTAATGAGTGCACCTTTTGTGAAGCGGACATAGAGTCGTTGGAACATTTATTTTATTTATGCAAATTCTCAAAGAAATTCTGGGATGACCTTTATATTTGGTTAAGATTGAAATATGAAATACCTGACTTTAATTTTAAAACTATAAAATATTTGTCTTTTTCTTTGAGCTACGATATTGAATTTTTGGTGAACAATATTGTGCTGTTGGCCAATTACTTCATACACAAATGCAGATTCTTTAAGAACCCTCCCACTTTCTTACTTTTCCATAAAGATTTAATGATCTTCTTCAAAGCTTTAAGACTGGTGCATAACAAAAAAGCCCTTAAATTATATAATCTTCTGAAGGTTTTATTTGATGATTACCCCTTGTGTAATATTTTATTTATTTAATTTCTTTGTGTTCTTTTTTTGTTCATGTTTATTTTGTGCTGCTATTTAGACTTTGTTGTAGTCATATAAGATTTGTATCTTGTGTTTTTTGTTGGTATTTTGTATGTTTCTTTAAGCAATAAAAAAAAAAAAAAAAAAAAAAAAAAAAAAAAAAAACTCACTCTGTGTGTGCTGTTTGAGGGAGAATAAAACGATTTGCGGGACTCCCGCAAACTAGAGATATCTGTATAAAACGTAAAAACTAATACATTTTTATTCATCTGTTGCAGAAAATCAATAAGAACATCTAAAACAAAATAGAAACGGTTTACAGGCAGAGTTTCTATTTCTAACATGTCAGCAGCAAGGAGCGATGTAGCCAATCACAGACATATGTGTTGATTTCTTGAACGCAATAATAGCCAATCAGAAGCATTTACGATAGATTCCCCTCACCGCTCAAAACAGACTTTTTGTTCAGTGCTGAATTCTGTATGCTGGCAAATCCTCTAATTATAACAAACATAGTGTAACGTTATATATTATGGAAGCTTCATTGATAATCACAGAGATGTGTGAGATCGCGATGAACTGATGTCAGCTTTAGGAATTATTATGGGATCGCACTTTGCTCGCAGTCATGCCAAACCATGCACGCAGTGCTAGCCCGCTTGCTTTTATGTTATAACAGTGGTTTGTGTGTTAATGCTTTAATAACAAACAATTGATCAGGAGCACGTATGCTGATGTGTATGGTGGGCTAACACGTAGGCTAACTTGAAAGTATTTGGAGGTACAGAAAAAAAGTATTTTTGCGGGCGGGAGCGGGACAAAACATGAATGTTGCGGTCGGGAGAAAGTAATATAAGAAAGTAGTTGAGCACGTCAGTTATAACGACACACGTATTCAAAAATAGCCGGGTTTAAACCGGGCTTGGGCTCATAATTACAGTTTATGTGTCGGGCCGGACTCGGACACAGCGGGCTCGGGTAACGTTAGGGTCTTGCTTGATGTTTTGGGCCTGATCTTAGCTCTACCTCGGGTAAGTTATGCGAACACTTACAGGCACGAATCAGCCGTTTGTCCTTGGGGAACTTGTGGAGCCTCTCCCCCGTTTTTGATGTATTCGTACATCCCGCACAAGCACAATAGTTAACCATTTTCGCTAGCTAGGTCTCCAATATAACGTAACTCTAGGCTTGTAGCATAGACCGTAAAAGCTTGTTATGACATCACGCCCAGCCTAGTGTTCTTCTTCTTCTTCTTCTTTAGAGTTTATCGGCAGCTTGCATCCATAATCGTTGCACTACCGCCATCTTCTGGCTTTATTTCCTGTCATGTCCAGTTACATCATATTCTTCTCATCAGTCCTGTTCTTGATAAAAATAAGAATATTTCCTCTGCTTTGTTCATTCTCCCCACTTTCCAGTATTTCCTTCATTCCTGTCCCTATTGTTCCAACTACTCCTAACTCTTCCATCATATTTTTCCTCTGTTCTTCATATTGTCTGCAACTCAAAAACACATGCTCTATAGTTTCTGCAAACGGACCACAACCACGTAAACCAGTTGGGTGCTTCCCTATAATGTGTAGTGTGCTATTCAAATTACTGTGACCTATCCTTAATCTGGTCATAACTATTTCTTCTTTTCTATTCCCTCCCCTATTCTTCACCGCCCCAACTTTACTTTGTACAGCATATAAATGTCTCCCTTTAGTTTCCATATCCCACTGCTGTTGCCATTCTCTAATGGCTTCTTTCCATATTACACTCTTTCCTTCAGACTTTGACAACTTAATATTTCCTTCAATATTCTCTTTTTTAACAGCTTGTTTGGCCCAGCCTAGTGGAAGGAGGGGGCGTGGTTAAAAGCACTGTAAAACGAACCAACTTTTCATTATATTCAGCATTTGGTATAAAAAATATACAAAAAAAACAATGGTGGGCGGTTCTTTTCTTTATATTTAGTAAGCACATTGCATTATCTTCGTGAAAATTTTTACCTGCAATTTACACTTTAAGGAGACAAAAGTGGATACAGGCAATAAGACATGAAGCATCAGCAGGAAGAATGGGTCATTTTTATCAAAGAGTTCATATTAAATAGTGAATATCAAAGTGGACAAATATGAATTAGCTCAAGCTACAGCTTGCAAACACACGTAGCTAATATTAGCTTTCTAATAGCTAACTTGTCCCATCATTTTAGTAATCTGCACCCCTGCTTCCCTCTATCTTTCATAAAGCTGAGGCTATATGTGCCTTGATTATTATTACATAAGTTAAGGGTAGAAGGAATCTTAGCTATACGTTTTGATCTTTGTTAGGTAACGTTAGGTTAAATTATGCTGTTTCCTGGTGATTCGATCAAACAGTTGTAGATTATTCAGTTGGAATTTTCTCCAACAAAAGGAAGGTAAGGAAAAGGGACACTGATATAGACCAATAAAATATAGTTTCTCAATAGATCTCCTCCTCTCTGGTTCTAATAGGGTGGTGAAATAATCCTTTGAGATGGTTAAAAATAATATCCTGTCGGCGACTGCGTTCCCCTCCTGTGGGGGTAAATTAGTTCTCAGAGTAATATGACACGTTACGCTCTGTCTCAAGTGTCTGTATCCATTTTTGTTTCCTTAAACGCTCATTTTGTGGGGGTCGAAAGCTTATAAAAACTTGGTTCTTTTCTTTGTTGTACACCCTGTCACATAGCAGCTTTTAGACATTGTTCTGTCTTTTGTTAGAAACAAGAACTGACAAGGAGGCAGCGTAATACAAAGTCAATGGAGAGGGTTGGATTGTTTCCCACCTGGTGGACGTTGTTTTCAGATTATGAACATAAGATTTCTGTCTCTGTGACAAGTCCCGCAGGCACTGGGCTACTCCGCAGAGCTGGCGACCCGACCGGTCTAAAATAGTCTGAATATAAACACTTATTATAGGTGGACCGTAGTGATTCAGGATAAGTAAAAGAACACTGTTTGGAAAATGGATTTATGATGTACTCGCTCATATTGTACATTTTGAGCACAAAAAAAGTTAAATACTGCAGCTTTAAAGTCGGCATGAAACGGAAGTTGAGATTGTCATTTTTTCCTTGCTGTGACGTATATTCGAGTGAAACGGCTTCTGGAATTTGAAAAAATGTAGGGCGGGGCTTGATTCCGTCCTTCGGGGAATTGATTGGATCGTTGGAGGACACTGACACTGACAGGTTCTCTGAGAGGCTGTGCTCCGATAGCCGCACCCTCATCGGCTCTGGCCGCACCCTTTCGCCATTGCACGTGACCGGAAGAGAAGAGAGGTCGTTTCGAGGGGGGAGGGAAGGGTAATGTATTTGATTAAAGATTATAAGGGTACATGAATTTTAAAAAAATAATGAAGTGTACAGATAAATCATTTATAATAAACACTACAATATTACATATAAAAAGAAGATTTCTCAAATTTGACTTCATGCCGACTTTAATGTTTATGCTTAGAAGAAGTGCAAAGAGTTGATAATTTTATTTGGTGTTTGTTGTTTTTCAAATATAAAACTTGAAATGTACACACACACACACACACACGTTTATTTCACAGTCTAGTTCAATGGTGAATTGTGAAACTGTAATCTAACATTTTTGAGCACTGAAATTATGCACTTCCCTTTCTTTGAATGGAGACTGTATTTTAAAGAGTTTTAACTGGATTAACAGCAGAAAGAGAAACCCCTGAATAAACGAGGAAGAACTGTGATCATTATGACATTCATTGACTGAAGATACTCACCTGTGTTGGAAACAATTCCACAGTCGGATTTTACATGCCGTTTATAGAGTCCAGAGTCTGTGGTTCTGGTGTCTGTGATGATCAGAGATCCCTTGTCCAGCTTTAGTCTGCCTCTGAATCTCCCATCAGGAACTTCATCATATATAGAGGTGATTCCTCCGCTGATTTCTCCGCTGATTTTAGCTATTAGAAAGCCTCTATTTCCAAATCTCCACTCTAAGAATTCTTCTCTGTGTAATATAGTGACAGAATCTCCTAGAGTGACAGAATCTCCTTGATACTTTGAAAGTGGTGCCCCTTATGTCAAAGGAACACATAGAAACAGAGAAATGAGGAGATTATAAGAGAGAGTGATCAGATGAACATGTCAGTAAAGCTTCACTGAGGATGTGTGTGTGTGTGTGTGTGTGTGGTGTGTGTGTGTGTGTGTGTGTGTGTGTGTGTGTGTGTGTGTGTGTGTGTGTGTGTGTGTGTGTGTGTGTGTGTGTGTGTGTGTGTGTGTGTGTGTGTGTGTGTGTGTGTGTGTGTGTGTAAAAATAAACTGCCGGTGACATGCAAATTATACATGTAACACTAATAACTTAAATACTTCAGAACAAATTCTGACATGAATACAATATTTCTCTCTGCAGATGCACTATTTATTTAGTATATTTTCCATGATTTGGCTTCATTGGAACTATTTTTATTGATCGATCAAAAACACAAAGTGGATCATCACTTTTCACAAAGACCTCATCTATATTTTAAAAATAAATGGAAAGAGAACTACTTACATTGGACAGTAACAACAAATCTCTTGATTGTGTTTCCTCTGCTTCTGCTGATCTTTAGTTTATAATCTCCAGTGTGATCAGTTCTCATGTCTGTGATGGTCAGAGATCCAGTCTTCTCATCCAGCTTCAGTCTGCCTCTGAATCTCCAATCATCATCACATGTCTCTCCGGTCCCTCCTCTGATTTCAGCCATGAGAATGTCTTGATCTCCAAACCACCACTGTATCTGATCATCTTCCAGTATTTCAGTTTCAGGGTTTAGAGTGAGTGATTCTCCCTCTTTCACTGTGATGTTCCTCACTGCATTAGTGACAGCAGCACATAGAAACAGAGAAGTAAGGAGATTATAAGAGAGAGTGATCAGATGAACATGTCAGTAAAGCTTCACTGTGTATGTGTGTGTGTGTGTGTGTGTGTGTGTGTGTGTGCGTGTGCAAAAATAAACTGCCGGTGACATGCATATTATACATGTAACACTAATAACTTAAATACTTCAGAACAAATTCTGACATGAATCTAATATTTCTCTCTGCAGATGCACTATTTATTTAGTATATTTTTCATGCTTTGGCTTCATTTGGAACTATTTTTATTGATCGATCAAAAACACAAAGTGGATAATCACTTTTCACAAAGACCTCATCTATATTTTAAAAATAAATTGAAAGAACTACGTACATTGGACAGTAACAACAAATCTCTTGTTTGTGGTTCCTCTGCTTCTGCGGATCTTTAGTTTATAATCTCCAGAGTGATTACTTCTCATGTCTGTGATGATCAGAGATCCAGTCTTCACATCCAGCTTCAGTCTGTCTCCGAATCTCCAATCATCATCACATGTCTCTCCGGTCCCTCCTCTGATTTCAGCCATGAGAATGTCTTGATCTCCAAACCACCACTGTATCTGATCATCTTCCAGTATTTCAGTTTCAGGGTTTAGAGTGAGTGATTCTCCCTCTTTCACTGTGATGTTCCTCACTGCATTAGTGACAGCAGCACATAGAAACAGAGAAACACAAAGAAATGTTGCCATTAGTGTGTGCATGTGAACATCAGAGATTGAAATTACTACATAAATATCATTCAGATAATTATCTATCAGTTTGAAATGGAGAGAGACACAAAACTTCATATTACTGTCTCTCAGTGTCACTGTAATGTGTAGCAGGACACTGAACCGACAGGTGACGTATCCTGACTTCTTTACACATGATTTTATTATTTAAATGATCACTTTGTGCAGGTAAGATGAACTGATTTGCTAATATATGATGCTTTCTGCTCTTTCAGTTATTTTGTCTCATCCAATAACTAATCAAACATATTTGTAGGCCATATTTCTTCTGTGATCAATCAATCAAAACTAACTTTAGCTGGACAATAACTTTATCCTAGAGCTGCTGTAAAGACAAAATCTCTGTTACTGTAATTCCCTATTATCACTGTAAAGCTGCTTTGAAAATTCATATTGTTAAAAGTGCTATATAATTGAAGGTGACTTGACTTGATCGCTGATGTCACTACACTGAAACCACATGTCTGCTCAATGTTAAAACAGTTCATCAAATTACCACACTACACGTTTTCACTAATATTCAGCTGTAAATTTAACTACTAAATAGATGTTAATTTAAGAGGATGATATTTTTTGCTTATATGATTATAATTTGCTTATAAAGGCTTGGATTACTCACCATTGACAGTAACGTCGAATTTTCTTTCTATTCCAAGTGAGAGTAACTTTAGACAATAAACTCCACTGTCACTGGTTCTGATGTTTTTGATGGTCAGAGATCCAGTTTGATGATCTAATTCCAGTCTGTCTTTGAATATCTCATCATCACAGTATGAAGTCTTATTAATGTCTCTGTTCATTCCAATTGCAAGAATTTCGTCATTGAAGAACCATTTTACCTTATCTTTTACTATATAAGTATCAGAGGATAGAGTAAGATCTTCTCCATCCTGCACAGTTTTGGTTTCAACCGTATCTGGAGAACAAACAGAAATAGTTATGTAGACAGAGATAAAACTGATATTTCACTGTCAGTAACTTATTATTTTTGGTAAGAAGTTAAGAACAGAAATTTCGGCCACAGAAAATGGCATTTTTGTTTTGTAGAAACAAGGAGGAAAATATGACAGTTCACACAAATAAGGGAAAAGAAATGAATTGAATTAAAAAGTCTAATAATAATAGAATTATACAAACAAAATAATTTAAAATAAGAAATTAACTATTTTACAAAAAGTCATTTTAGGTTTCGGTTTTCAACCTAGTGCTTCCAGAGTTTTAATTTCATGGCATCCCTAGATTAAACTGAGGTATCGTGTCACTTGATCCAGTCTAAATTTAATGTTTACTGCAATTATTCAGATCTTTACTGGTCTAAAGCAATATCTAGTGTTTATTATGAAATGAGTGCCGGTCAGGAGAACATTTTTCTTTAACACATTGTAGCAACTATATGCAGAAATACCCTTAGTTTCTAATAATATCATAGACTATATGCTTAATATGTAGCTCTGTTTGAAACATTTTGTATCGGTGGTCCCTGCTCCATGCCTTTGTCGCCTAAAGGTACTTCCACACTACCAGCGACAGGATCCCATAATAATTTCAATAGAGTGGGTGATTTCTGGCGACACGCGCGACCGGGTGGGGCGTGTCCAGCGACGCGTCAATGATGATATGCAAATGAAGAGCGTCTTTTGGGAGTGACAACCAATAGGAGTGAAGTCAGTGGAGCACACGTGATCCGTCTTTCTTTAGTGCAGAGTCCAACCGAGACAAGATGAATGAGAAGCTCATTTTAGCAGTTTGCAGTTAGCAGTTATTGTCCTATAATTTATGATATGTCTCCATGTACATGGTGGTAGTCACCGCTCTGACTCTGAGCCTGAATGATCGGCATTTGCCATTTTGCTGCAGATAAATATCCGCGATGGCAAAGAGCACTTGCTGTCTCTCCTTTATCTTTAATATTATGCACTTTATGTACTGATTACATTTATGTTTAGACTTTTCGTTCTAAAATGTTTGTTTGTAGCAGCAAGAAAACTGATTTGTTGTCTACAACTGTACAACATGGAGTTAACATCCGGGAATCTCACTCACAAACATATGACGCAACCAGTAATAGGAACGCCCACTAGAGACCTCACCGCCAGCCACTGATCAAACTTCCTTTCTGTCATGATCTGATAATCAGCCTCATCCACACTTCACCAGGGGTTTTCAAAATTTTTGATAACAAGAATCCCCATATACAATGATCCCATCACGATCCTAAAATACTATATATGAGCAACATTACATAGTGATGTTATAAACACATCATGTTGCTTCCAAAACTAAATGAATAGGCTTTTATATTGTCCTGAAGTCCCTAGCACCCCTGTTAGTCTCTCGTGGGCCCTGGACCACAGTCTAAAAACTTGTGTGCTTTACAATCATAATTCAGAAAATAAACACAAAAAAACAGCGAAACTGTTGTGCCAAAATTCTGAAAACAAATGCAACCCAATCTACAAACATATAATGACCCTCATGTGCAGACAAATCACGTTGCATTCATTCCAATTCTGGTTGTCATGTACAAGTCACTGATTTCTATTTGTGAATCATAAAGAGTTTGTTTGTGGATTTTAAATCTATTTGTAGATCGCATTTTATATTTGTATGTCATGAAGAGTCTATTTGTGGATTTTTTATCTATTTGTAGATCTTGTTTTACATTTGCGGATCATGAGGAGTTTGTTTGCAGATTTGGAATCTATTTACAGATTGTGTTTTACATTTGCAGATCATGAGGAGTTTGTTTGCAGATTTTAAATTTATTTGTAGATCTTGTTTTTGTGTTTACAAATTGTAATATGCATTTTTGACTTACAGTCTCTTCATTTTCAATGATTATGGCATTATTTTGTCACAACAGCGAAACAATAGTGTCAGAATTCTGAAAACAAATGTGACAAATCTACAAACAGAACATGATCTTCACCTGCAAACAAGTCACTTTACATTCATTCAAATTCTGGTTTTCGCAACACAGTCTCATCCCAAGGCGTCATCTAACTGACGCTTCTGACCATGCGTCAACATGCCGACGCACATGGTACCCCTTAACCCTCTAAGACCGCGTGTGTCTGTTTAAATGCCTATAGAAACTGAAACCAAATGGCTAGCTCAATCATTCTTTTTGCATACAAAACCAGAGATGTAACATGTTCAGATCAAGCCTCCAACATGCCCATGTTGCGTTGTTTTCACCCTCTAATCAGTCTGTACAAACTGCGTAATATGCGTTTACAAAAAAAAAACACACAAAAATGCATTGTACGTCTTTGCACACGTTTTGTAGATCTGCGATTGATATTTACGTCTTCCGATGACTCATTGACGTATCACGTTCTGTGCACTATGACCCCCGGGTGTGTCACATGTTGTGACGTCACACGCTGCGTCATTTGACCATGCGTTTGACTCCCGTTTGACTCCCATTTGCTATATGTCCCTTATATCGTTATTGTCTTTTTACCATTGCTTTATTTTATCATTTCTTTCTCCTTTAGACATTCACAAATACAAGGACATTCACACACACACACACACGCGCGCGCACACACGCAGCGTTATGTCTAAACGAAATTACACGCCTTTTTTTGAATGAGTGTAAAAATGAGTGTATCTTAAAAACTAATTTATGTAAACAGTTCAAATCAATTCTGTATAAATTGTTTTATGCACGTTTTTCACATTGACAAGTTTGAGGTTGACATTTATCCATTTTTTGTATTGAATAAAATATGTAAAAAAAATATATATATATTTTTTCTTTTTGTTTATTGCACTTTTGAGATATTTATCTAGTTACTATTGATTTATTACAAACATAGCCTTCAAATTGGGAGAGTAAGGATTATTTTGATGTATGGCATATGAAAATGCTCAAAAGAATGACAGCACAGCATGTAAAAATACAAAGATATACTCTGGTGGAATTGTTCTATGGCAGGTCATAAAGGGTTAAGCGTCAATATGAGACGCTCATCCTCGGGCGTCATCAAATGACGCGCACCCTTTAGCGTCAGTTACATGACGCTTCCGTTATGGGTAGGTTTAGGTCTGGGGTAGGGTTAGGATTAGACCACTAGGAGGCGCGTCTCATATTGACGCTTAAGGGGTACCATGTGCGTCGGCATGTTGACGCATGGCCAAACATGGTCAAAAGCGTCAGTTAGATGACGCCTTGGGTGTGAGACTGGGCTGGTTTTCAAGTTCAAGTCACTGATTTCTATTTGTGAATCAGGATGTGTTTATTTTAGGGCCGGGACTTTAACGCGTTAATTAAGATTAATTAATTACAGACTTTAACGCGTTAATTAAGATTAATTAATTACAGACTTTAGACTTTGCACCGCGGAACGTTTCTCACTGGATGAGTTTCGGCGGACCGATTATACTGGAGCACCAACTAGCGTCAGAAGAGCTGACGGGATCGCGCTTCATAGATCGCCTCAGTCGGACTAAATTAAGTTATTTTGTATTTAGTCCTACAAATGTGACTCACACCTTCACTCTCAAAGAGGTTATTTTTTATTATGAAAATCCAAAGTTGCTTTCCCTTGAGTATGTTGTTAACTTCTTTATCTTGTATGCAAAATTCTTCATCCACAAGCAAAAATGGCTTAAATCTCCTTTGAGCTTTCCTCTTTTTCTGGCTGATTTTGACTCTTATTTCGTCCCTTAGACTTATAAATAAGTAAGAATAGTGAAAATGTTTTGATGCATTATGATGATTTATTCAAAGACATGACTTGACATTATTATGCTTTTCTTTCTTTTGTATGTATTACATAATTTGATGTATGCAAACCCAGGATATTTATTTTCTGTTAGGTACCTTTGTTTGTTTGTACACCTTGCTTAACTTCCCTGAGTTGGTAGTTATGTATAAATTCTGCAATAAGAAAAATAGATCGCCTCGATCGCTTTGGTTGGCCCCGTGGATGGGAAATTTTGTTATAAAAAACGAACGGATGGAAGCGTCGATAAGAGCATGGTTGTGTGCAAGCTGCAACAAGGAATTCGCTATTGCTATTAGTGTAATGTTGCAATATGCTATTGCTACACTTAATGGCAAAAATTGCACTGGTCTGTTGGACTTTGTTGAACAAAAATAAACAATATGTTGTTGCTTAAGCTTATGTAGGCCTATTCAGTCATTATTCAATGGTATACTAAAAATCCATGTGAAAAAAATGACTTCTCACTGTTCTCAGGTCAAATATTTATGCGATTAAAATGCGATTAATTTCGATTAATTAATTACAAAGCCTCTAATTAATTAGATTAATTTTTTTAATCGAGTCCCGGCCCTAGTTTATTTGTGGATTTTTTATCTTTTTTGTAGATCATGCATTATATTTGTGGACCACAAAGAGTTTGTTTGAGGACTTTGTATCTATTTGTAGATCTTGTTTTACATTTGCGGATCATGAGTACTTTGTTTGCGGACTTTTAATCTAGTTGTAGATTGTGTTTTGTGTTTACAAGTTGTAATATCTATTTGTGAATTTTAGTCTGTCCATTTTCAATGGTTTTGGCATCAATTTTCAATGGTTTTGGCATCAATTTATCCCCATACATTTCCATCTGATTTTAAGATGAGATGAACCAAATCATCTGGCTCACTGAAAAGAGGCGTAAAGTTGGAATCACATTAGTGTGCTTTCACACAACACATCCCAAACCACATCCCATAATGACCATGTGTTAGGCGGAGCTTCACTGCGGTCTGAGATGCATTCAGGCCGGACAGCATTTCCATTATAATTTCAGTGATCTATTACAAACCATTTTAGATCAGTTTCCCCCTGTATTCAGAACACTAAAAGTGGATGTTGATACCAGGTGTCAAATGGGTCATAAATAACTACTGTCACATGACACTCTGAAATGCTGATTCCTTCAGAAACAAAACACATGCCTGTCTTCACGAGTGAGACATTAAATCATTAATTCAACTGATTTGTTCCAAACACTGATTGATTCAGGAACAAAAAAGTAGATGTCTTTACTGATGAGACATTAACCCTCTGGGGTCGAAAACCGCGTGCCCGCGTTTTGCTGGATTTTTTCCTTATCAGTGCAAAAGAGAATCAAATTACGCTGTTAATTTTGATCTTAAATATAAGTGTTGTACATCATTAGATCCTGTTAAGTTTCTATTTTTTTTGTGGATACTCACAATAAAAACAAAGTGTTGTGCTTTTCGTCAAACAAAGAAAAATAAACATGATGCGCGTTTTCCCTTCTCTCTGTCTTTGAGGTCCGTTCTGAAACGCATCCGAAACATTCACTTTAACTCTGTCAATACTTGTCACAGAGATACGAGAGATGTCTCTTTATGAAGCTGAGATTCTCTTCTTTCAAATGAAGTATTTTTTTTTTTTTTTTTTTAAATATTTCCAGTTTATGTAATCCGTTTGAAACCAAGGAGAGTTACAGTTTTTTCGCTCTCCCTTCATTAAAGATAATTAGGTGAGCCCGCCACACCCCCAGCGCTTTTGACATGGTAAATAGGCGATATGCATCCCACACGCGGCACGCCCCCGATCACTAGGGATGTCCCGATACCACTTTTTCACTTCCGATACCGATACCGATGCCGCAGCTTTGGCTTTTGCCGATACCGATATTAATCCGATATTTTTATTTTATTCTTAAACTAATAAAAAATATAGCAATTTTCTCAATTAGCCACCTAAAATATACCTCCTATATAGTCCACAACAACAGTTGATTATGAAAGATTGCCACCCTTTATTCAAACACTACAAAAAAAAAAAAAAAAAAAAAAAAAAAAATTTATATATATATTAATATATATATATATATATATATATAATAAATGAATGAAAATACAGGTACTTCAGTACTTAAAGCTAGCTAGCTACCAACAGGTTTAAAGTCGGCATGAAACGGAAGTTGAGATTGTCATTTTTTCCTTGCTGTGACGTATATTCGAGTGAAACGGCTTCTGGAATTTGAAAAAATGTAGGGCGGGGCTTGATTCCGTCCTTCGGGGAATTGATTGGATCGTTGGAGGACACTGACACTGACAGGTTCTCTCAGAGGCTGTGCTCCGATAGCCTCACCCTCATCGGCTCTGGCCGCACCCTTTCGCCATTGCACGTGACCGGAAGAGAAGAGAGGTCGTTTCGAGGGGGGAGGGAAGGGTAATGTATTTTATTAAAGATTATAAGGGTACATGAATTTTAAAAAAATAATGAAGTGTACAGATAAATCATTTATAATAAACACTACAATATTACATATAAAAAGAAGATTTCTCAAATTTGATTTCATGCCGACTTTAAAGTTAAAACAATTTAAACAGCAGCATTCTACATTGTAAATACCAGTACAGTTTTTGTTTTTTAAATCAAGTAGAATTTCTATAACTGTGTGTTAAACTGATTATCACTCTTGTGTGTGTTAAACACAATCTACCTAATAGAGACAGCTTCATTATAAAGATAAACAACAAATCCCCAAAATATATTATCATAATCTATGACAAAAATGCTATTATAAACTAGATTAGTGGATAATACACATTGCTCTTTTTATTGTTGTAAAATACATTCATGAAAAACAAGATAACAAAAATGAAAAAGATAATTATTTTAGATATAGCTAAATCTGCTATAAAATTGAGACATGTTTTAAGTGTATTGCACAGCTATTTAATGAGGCAGCAACATTAATAATTAATAATGTTAATAAGCTTTAATTGCGACACTGCATTATGATATGAAAGGCTCCAATACAGTGCACAAAGCGCTTATGCGCATCCCGAGCGGAGAATGATGCGCTTGAAGCCACGTGGAGTTACAGCACGCAGCGCGTCGAGTCCGCTTTGAAAAGTTCAAAGCACAACGGAGATACATATTGATGGACAGTGTATTATACAGTATCTATCTATGCAATCGTTTATTGAGCCTTTTCTTTTAACAGTTTTAAATTTCAGTTACTGTGCAATTATAGTGCTCTCTGACTCTAGTGTTGTGATCAAACCGACAGCGTCCGACACCCGGTAGAGAGTAACACGATTGAGTTACAGGCAGCAATACGTCCAGCAAGATAAAGTTGTTCTATGCGAAAACATAGACCTTTATCTTACAAATCAAGTATAATAGTATTAACATTGAATCATCTTGAAGATAGTTTCATCATTGACTGTAACCGAACGCGACGCGTTGTTTGAATGCTGAATGGAGAATGACTGACAGCCGCGAGAGGGAAAAGTCTACGTGATCTTGAATTTAATGACTTAAATATTAATTTCTCTCTCACATAATAGCTTCAGAACACTTATAATAGAGTGCACGAAAACGTTATGGTACTTTAGAATGTTTTTGTGCCTTTTGTGGGGCTTAACAATAACACATAATAGTATACCCACAATATCGGATTTGGATCGGCCTCGTCTGATCGATGTCTGATCGATACCCGATCCCGCAAAAATGGCAGTATCGGAGCCGATACCGATCCTGAGTATCGGATCGGGACATCCCTACCGATCACTGCATAACAACATGAAGATTCTTCATCAGAGATTCACTGATAGTTCATCGCGTTTTAGGGATGGAAGCACGCTAACGTTACTCCTTCAGAGGATTATGGACAGCTGGGAATAATTAACCTTTTCCTCAGTGGAATTTGAAACTCAGACGAGCGGTTGCATTTTGAAGAACGGATTGACCCCGAGGATACAAGTTCGGAGTAAGTTTAGTGTTTTATAATTCCTTTTCTGATCATAGAGCTCAAATGCATTTTCAGACTATAGTAAATATTAACTCACAACGTTCGTGTAGGCCTATACGCTCGTGTAAACTTTTTAAATAACTGCTTAGTTTGTAATGATTTAGTGAAATATATTGATCTGCAAGTTTTGTTTGAGTTCTCCTGTGGTCTAGTGGTTAGATCAATTGCCAAGCGTGTTAGAGGTTACAGGTTCGAATCCACCACTAGCATATTTTTTTTCTCTCATCAAAACCGAATATGTTCATCAGTGGTTACAGTCTATATCAAACACACACGTATATAGGACACACGTTTGTGTGCATTTTATTTTGTGATTTCACCGGAATGAATAGTGTCCGCAATGGCAATAGATTGAAAAGCACGTTCTGTGCGCGCGCCGCCACAAGAGACTCACTGTATCCATGACACTGATAGCAGGACACGAGCGCTCAGCTTGAGTTCAAAAACAAAACATTTTAGCTCTAGATCTCTTATTTAAGAGCGGACTAAATGAATGATCTACTAGTTAACTAGAGATGTTTTATTTGTATTAGGTACAGCCGTTCATTGAGTGTATCAGTAAATGCGTGCGGTCGATGAGCCATAAACAGATACTCGCGGTTACGCAGTCTACCCATCAATAGATGTTTCTCTGTCCATCAACAGATACATTGTGCATCTATAATCATAATAGTCCATCAGTTTACTTTGGATAATGTGCTAACAGTTTTTTGCTTTTGTTTTGTTGTGTTTACATCGTCACCATCAGCCTTCAGAAATCATTCTGATATAATTTTTTTTTTAAATCAATGTTGTAAACAGTTATGCTGCTTAATTTTTTTTAACCTGTGATAGTTTTTTTAGGATTCTTTGAATGCACTTTTTTTATTTATATAAGCACTATATAAGCAAATATTTTATATATTTTTTTATATAAAAAAAAACAAGTTTGGTCTTTTTATGTTTTTTTTTTTTAAAGGAAGTGTTAAGTGATATGAATGACTTTAAGTCTTTATGTTCTTAGGAAAGATTTCTATTTTGAATAAATGCTGTTCTTTTTAACTTTTTATACATCGAATCATTCTTAGTTCAGGCTGCCTCACAGCACCTTGATGTGGCATTAGCACATTGGGGGAGTGTCTTTAGTCTCCCCAGGTGTAAATCACATTAATATTCATCGGCATTAACACTCCCACGCATACAGCAGTAATGACCCAAAAACTGATGTAAGAAATTCAAATCGTTATATTGATCTTTCTGAAAGAGTGGTCAGAATGATTTTCACTTCATTTTGAAGTAAAAGTTCTAGCCTACAAGAATAGTAACTCAAAAGTATTGTTTTCAACTATTCAGTATGTGTTAAATGGCCTTATTGCGGTGACATTTTCTTTCCCAAAACGTACTAACCACGCATATTATTTTTTTTCTATAAAATGCAAACATGTACATCCATTTTGCTCACATATTATTGTAGCAGAGTTTGTGCTGAATACAGCAAATTTATATGTTGGCAAATGGTATGTTTTAAGTAGCTGAAATAAGCACAAATGTCAGGGCATACCAAAACACAGAAAGAGCCCGAAAACAGCTCAGACCCCAGAGGGTTAAACACATAACTCCGTAGATTCCTTCATAAACACGGATTCATTCAGGAATGAAACACTGCTACGGTCTGTTGCTTGGAGACGCCCAACTTCTGTGGCTTCGTTTTCATTGGTGGAGCAAAAACAGACAGTACTTCTTGAAAAGAAATATCACACTTGCGATTGTGCTGTTGGTCTGATTATTTAGACCTTTAGACTTAAGTCGAATCCGTATGTTCAGTTTTTTTAAACTTCAAATTGATGATTGCAATCCACTGCCATTATAAAGCTCAGAAGCGTCAGGGTGTTAATTAATATAACTCTGATTTTATTCATCTAAAGGAAGAAAGTCATAAACGCCTAGGAAGACTTGAGGGTGAATAAATCATGGGCTAGTTGTCATTTTAAAGTGAACGACTCCTTTAACCGTAAATCTTTTCAAAGACGACATTTGGCAGAATATTGCTGAAGTGAAAAAAGTTTTAAAAAATGAACTTAAAGTAACAATTTTACGTGTATTGTTATGAAAAATGCACAAAAAATACTATTTTACATTTTTATATGAATTATATATTTACAAAAGCACGATTTACTCTGAAACTGCAGGAAAATCAAAGCCATAAATCTAAACAAGTTGTGTTCCACATTTGAGCTTGATATCTCAAAAAATGAGCTTTCATTATGATTTTGTTTGGCTGCAGTACCAAAAGTTTTTGTACTAGATATAATTGGTCTCTCATTCATTTATAATGCGCTCAATTTTTGACCACGAGCAGCACAAGCAGTGTTTAATTTGAGCCGGATCCTGCTCCGGAAAATGTCAGATTTTGGATTTTTGCATTCCGGCTATGTTTTTAAATGATCCAGCATTTACAAGTGCATTACATGGTGGCGGTGCGTGCGAACTGACGTTAAGCATTATGGCACTCTGATTGGTTCTTTAATATAACTTTGTATGCACTCGTCTCTATGAACGTCTCACTCAACTTCTTGGTTTTTTTATTCTGCTTTTTATTCCATTCATTTTAAAGCGCAGACAATCAAGTGGCAGTGAAGTGTCAAGTCGAGTTAGACATATTGTTACAATTTAAATGACTGTTTTCTATGTTATTATATTTGTAAAATGTTGTGATGGAAGATTAAAGTGATCAAAGCTGTATTTTCAGCATCATTACTCTAGTCTTCAGAGTCACATGATCCTTCAGAAATCATTCTAATATGCTGATTGGCTGCTCAAGAAACATTTCTGATTATTAAGTCAATTCAAGTCATCTTCATTTATATAGCGCTTTTAACAATGTAGATTGTTTCAAAGCAGTTTTAGAGAGATAAACGTTTAATTTATGGTAACAGAGATTGTTTTGGCTTCATAGCGGTTCTTTAATAAAGTTATTTTTCAGCTTAAGTTAGTTTTGATTGATTCGCTTCTGTCGCAATGATCATTAAAATTATGCAGATAAACGCTGACGGCGTTCACATGCGCCTTAAGAACTGGTTCTATAGTTATGTGTTTGAATATATGTGAGCAGGTTTGTTATTCCCTACAGACCAAGCCTAAACAAAGTAGCCTACTGGTCTTTCCTTATAAATTTTGATACAAAATTAAAAAAAATTGTCACTTTGGGGTAGGTACCCGAAACGAATTTCCCGAAAACGCTTATTATTATTAACGTAGGAAAGAGTTGTACTGCTATTTCTATTTAAAGAGAATGCATTTTTTTCAGGATTCTTTTAAATATAGGAAGTTCAGAAGAACAGTTATTTTATTGCTAAATATTCTGTTTTTGTTTAAGGGCTTGTATTTTGATGTGTACTGAATCACTTCCCGTGTTTTCTCTCACGTTTGTTTTTGATTCAGTGGTGTCCGATCAGTCCTCCACTAATTTCTAGATTGACTGATCAGTATCCTGTGCTTAAATAGTCCTCTGATTCAGTCTGTTGTGGTCCGTCATTATCTTTGGTATATTAACAAAGCTGTCCCGTTTATGGTTTTTCTCTCCCATTTAGGATTGTCTTGTTTACCTTCATCGTTTCAATAAATGCTGTGATTAGATCCTTGCCTCTACTCCATTCATTTTCCACCCCAGAACCAGACCGTGAAAAATAACAATGTATTTACTGTCACTTTTAAATAATTTAATGCATCCTTTGTAACGGAACAGATGCGGTGATGGTATGCTGACTGTATGTATACTGGCTCAATCCTCCGGTCAGAGAAGATGCAGCGACTTCTTTGCTTTAAATAACTTTATTGGCCTCTTACAACTCTACAGGGCATTGCAATATGTGTATGTGTGTGGTTTGTGATGCATCATCACCGACGCACACTGTTGTACAAAGGAATAATGAAGACCACGGACGGTGGTGGAAGTCCAACTATTAACTACACAGGAAGTTTTTTCCAAACACACTGCGCATGCGCAAACAGTCCCTCAGTCTCTACATGAAGCAGCTTACTGTGACGCAACCTCCTCGCAGCAGGAAATCCACAACATCCTTGCTGAATAAGTGTTTTTTTGTTTGTTTGTTTTTTAAAATCAAACTTTTAAATGGCGGTGGCGGCTATAAAGAAACAAGATGAGGATCAATGGTGAGGCAATGTCAAATCTACTTGGTTACTCACGTAACCTCAGTTCCCTGAGTTAGGGAACGAAGTATTGCGTAGCTATACGCAGTGGGAAAACTCCTTTTCCTCGATTTTACTGAACCTTATGTAAAACGCATTTGCAGCTGCACAGCTGACGCCATGAGCGTCTTGCTCGCTCATAGGCTGTGCTGCAGCAACTGCATATCCAATGGCGAGGACGACTCTGACGCGCGACCAATGGGGTCACTCCACGTCAGAGCCCGTCATAGGGGCGAGCCCTAGGCTATATAAGCCCCTGAACTCGCCAAAATAGCAGGTTTATACGACTGAAGCGACAAACCCCAGTTAAAATAGTGCGGCCGGCTACGCAATACTTCGTTCCCTAACTCAGGGAACTGAGGTTACGTGAGTAACCAAGTAGTTCCCTTTCGAACGGTCACTTCGTATTGCGTAGCTATACGCAGTGGGAACGCTATGCAAAACGCCGCACTGAATAACTGGTTGCCACTGCAACTCAGGAACCCCTGAGCAAACAGAACAAGCCATAAACCATTTATATGCATACACTAAACCCGACACCGTCGGGTTTAGGTGAATACATCAGTAATTCCTGACCGGGTCAAGAACATGAACATCACCAGCCTTAGCGGGGGTTATAATATGAAAATTTTGTAACCGGCAAGAAGCGGGTTATATACATACATATAGAGAATGTGATTATGCACAGTAACAAGTAAAGACAAGGCCAGACACTGTCGGGGCCATAATCATACCGAAAGCACCCCTGCCTGAAGGGAGGGTACTTCCAAATTATAGAATTTCATAAATGTGGACGGCGAGGCCCAGCCGGCCGCCTCACAGATGTCATGAATGGGAAAACCCGATGACCACGCCCACGACGAGGCCATGCCTCTGGTCGAATGGGCTTTGACACCTAACGGGCAACTTAGGCCCGCTGCGGCATAAGCCACAGAAATGGCCTCCACTATCCATCTAGACAGCCTCTGCTTAGTGACAGGGTCCCCTTTGGACCGACCACCAAAGCAGACAAAAAGCTGTTCTGACTGTCTAAACTACGCAGAACGCTCCAGATAGATTCTCAGCGCCCTGACAGGGCAGAGAAAATTAACCTCCCCATCCTCTGTGGAAGGGGGAAGGGCTAACAGTGTCACCACCTGCGCTCTGAACGGCGTTGAGAGCACTTTGGGTACATAACCATGCCTGGGCTTGAGAATGACTCTGGAATCACCAGGACCAAACTCCAGACATGCCGGGCTCACCGAAAGAGCCTGCAGATCTCCCACTCGCTTGATAGACGCCAATGCCAACAGAAGGGCTGTCTTTAGCGAGAGAAGTTTAAGATCAACCGACTGTAACGGTTCAAAGGGCGGACCCCTTAGAGCCCCTAGGACCGTAGATAGGTCCCAGGATGGCACAGAAGGAGGTCTGGAGGGGTTAATCCTCCTAGCACCTTTTAAAATTTTACAACCAGGTCGTTCCTTCCCAGTGACTGACCGGCCACCAGAACATGGTGAGCTGCAACAGCGGCCACATACACCTTGAGCGTGGACGGGGAGCGACCCGCGTCCAACAGCTCCTGTAGGAATGAGAGAACCACTGATATGTCACATGACTCTGGATTCAGACGGTTTTTCGAGCACCAGCCGGAAAAAAACGCCCACTTTGAAGCGTAAAGGCGCCGAGTTGACGGGGCCCTAGCCTCAGATATAGTGTTCAACACCTTCACAGGAAGTCCCCCGGATACCGGTTCAAGGGCCACACATGAAGGGCCCACAGGTCGGGTCGCGGATGCCACAACGACCCCTTCGCCTGTGTGAGGAGGTCTTTCCTCATCGGGACAGGCCACGGAGCTGTGTCCGAAATCTGAACCAGCTCCGGAAACCACGGCTTGGACCTCCAGAGAGGGGCCACCAGAAGGACCGGGCACCCGCCCTCCCTGACCCGTTTGATGACTTGTGGAATCATCGAGACAGGGGGAAAAGCATACAGGGGACGGTTGGGCCAGACGTGGGCCAACGCATCCCTGTCCTTCGAGAAGAACAGATTGCAATGGGTGTTGTCTTTCGAGGCGAACAGGTCGATTTCGGCCCTGCCAATCACCTCCCATATCAGACTGACCGTCTGCGGGTTCAGGGCCCACTCGCCTAGGGGAGTGTTGCCCCGTGAGAGCATATCCGCACCCAAATTCTGGACGCCCGGGATATGCGCAGCCCTCAGAGAGCTCAGATTGTTCTGCGCCCACAAGAGGAGATCTCTCGCCATAGCATGCAGGCCACCTGACCTGACGCCCCCTTGGCGATTTATGTAGGCCACCACTGACATGTTGTCCGTACGGACTAAGACGTGATGACCCTTGAGGCTTGACAGAAAAGCATTCAGGGCCAGACCAACTGCTTTCATTTCCAGACAGTTGATGTGTAAGCTCTGCTCCGTGCTCGACCAGAGGCCGGAGGCAGGCGTGCCCTCGTGTAATGCCCCCCAACCCAGGTTGGACGCATCTGTAAAAACCACTTTCCTCCTGGAAATTGTACCCATTATCACACCCTCCTGGTACCAGTCCTGCGCCCGCCAGGGAACCAGGGTCCTTAAACAACCGTGATTCACCCTGATGCGCAAGCTGCCTGACTGCCATGCATATGTTGGCACCCGGCGTTTCAGCCAGTGCTGCAGTGGACGCATGCGCAGCAATCCCATGCGGAGCACCGGTGATGCTGCCGCCATGAGACCCAGTAGTTTCTGAAATTTCTGCGATGCGAGCGCTCGCACTGAGAGCGCGCGCTCCGGAGTGAGCCGCGCTCTCATAGACACCGAGTCTAAAACTATGCCCAGAAAGATCACATTCTGACAGGGGGATAGTTTGCTCTTTGAAACATTGATCGTGAGACCCAAGCATTCCAAATGGCCGAGAATCAGATCTCTGTGAGCTATCAGTTCGCCTCTCGACTGCGCTAGCACCAGCCAGTCGTCGGGGTAAATCAACACACGCACTCCTTTCTGTCTCAGAGGGGAGAGCGCTGCATCCACGCACTTTGTGAACGTGTGGGGTGCCAGAGACAGACCGAACGGCAGAACTGTGTACTGATAAGCCTGACCCTCGAAGGCGAATCTCAAGAATGGCCTGTGACGAGGGTTTATTTGAATATGAAAGTAAGCGTCTTTCAGATCCATCGTAACAAACCAATCCCCCGGGCGAATTTGCGCGAGGATCTGCTTGATAGTCAACATTTTGAAGGGACGGCGCATGAGCGCCTTGTTCAAATGTCTCAGATCTAGTATGGGTCTGAGACCGCCGTCTTTTTTCGGAACCAGAAAATAACGGCTGTAAAGACCCGCTTGCATCAGCGTAGGAGGGACTAACTCTATCGCCCCTTTTGCTAATAATTTCTGCACTTCGGTGCGAAGCACGTGACCCACGTCGCTTCTCAGCGAGGTCTCGATGACCACCTGAAACTTCGGGGGTCTGCGAGCAAATTGGAGCGAGTAGCCTCGCTTTATAATGTTTATGACCCAACTCGACACACCGGGGATAGATTGCCAGGCTAGAACCCGTGTGGCTAGGGACTGACACACTGGAAGGGGGGAGCCACCTAACACAGGGGGATCTGAAACCCTATAATGTGATTTGTGCATACACCGAGTGTTTGACTGACTGTACAGGCATTTGCGTGTGGGGAAGTCAGTGTTATCCCAGGGGAGGGAGCAAATTGGAGCGAGTAGCCTCGCTTTATAATGTTTATGACCCAACTCGACACACCGGGGGTAGATTGCCAGGCTAGAACCCGTGTGGCTAGGGACTGACACACTGAAAAGGGGGGAACCACCTAACATAGGGGGATCTGAAACCCTTATAATGTGATTTGTGCATACATTGAGTGCTTGACTGACTGTACAGGCATTCGCGTGTGGGGAAGTCAGTGTTATCACAGGGGAGGGGCCACCTATCTGAGGGGGACCGTAAACCCATGCATTGTACTTGTGAAACATGCTCTTTTTGTGATTTATTTGGGTCGCCGTGAAAACGGCGTTTGGTTGTAAAGACGCGCTTACTGCGGGCCTGTGTACAGAAATAAAGTCCCCATCCGCCTGAACTGAACAGGGGGTTGTGGGAAGTCTCGTTGGCTTTTTCGAGGGTGGTCCGGCCGGCGCGGGACACTCGCCCTCTCTCTTAGTGCCGCATGCTAGGACGACTTCGGCGGTGCCGCTTCGGTTTCGCTGCTGAGGCGTAAACGGAGCTGGTTTGGGTTTGCTCGATGCAGAGCTAGAGCGTTTAACGTTAGGCAGGAAGTGTCGCATGGCCTGGGACGCCTTCTGCGCCTCGGTGTAACGCTCCGCTGTAGCCTTGGTAGCCCTCAGGGCCAGGTCCGTCGCGCTGCGGAGGTCCCGAAAAACCTCCGGATCCGGGCCAGCCTCGTCCATAGAGCGGAGGAGTTTGGCCTGGTAGACCTGTAGCGCGGTCATCGTGTGCAAGGCTGAAGCAGCCTGCCCAGAAGCGGAATACGCGCGTCTGAGGAGGGCTGACGTGATTCTGCACGGCTTGTTAGGGTGCACGGCTCTGGTCCGGTTTCCCGGCAAAAACCCTCCGCCCAGCCGACCCCGAGGAGGCTCGGCGGGCGCGGCCCACTCGAGCTCGAGGTCCGCGACTGCCTGTGTAAGGACCCGAAGCATCTCAGCGTCGGAGCTAGTCCTGGCAGCAGGCACGCTGGATGCTGACTGAGAAACAGTGACAGGGTCAAGCGAGCCCGGCCCCTCGTCCTCAGAAGCATCGATAAACAGGCTGTCGTGATCACTAGGCCCGCCGAAGGAGACGAGGCCCGCCACGTGGGGGGGGTGCTGATCTCCTTCGAACCAGACCGGAGACAACCGAGCGGGAGAAAGCGAGGCACGCGGGGACGTGGCCGGCGTGCGATCGCTTGCATCCATGCTCTCGGGCTGCCGTTGGCTGCGGCGCTGCTTCTTCCTAGGTTGAGGAAAAACCGAGGGAGGAGGCGCGGGCGAAGCGGCGTCTTGATCCCTGGCGAGAGCTAGCCGAGTCCGCAGCGAGGAGATGGGCCTGCTCTCACAGGCCGCACATCCGCAGGAGGAGAAGGCCTTCTCCGCGTGGTCGAGTCCCAGGCATGAAATGCATCTTGCGTGGTGATCGGCCTCGTGTAGCTTGCGCGCGCACGTGGCGCAGCGAGACATGCTGTTGCAGGAAGTAAGGATATCGCCGGATAGCCACAGGTGAGACGGCGTCAGGGGACGAACGGCTGAGAGACGTAATCCGCTGAGAATAATGCTCGCTCAGGCTGAAGGGCTTGTTCGACGGCGAAGGCTCAGTGAAAAACAGTCAGAGACGTATAGTTTGTCGCTGAAGGAGTAAAATCTGCTATTTTGGCGAGTTCAGGGGCTTATATAGCCTAGGGCTCGCCCCTATGACGGGCTCTGACGTGGAGTGACCCCATTGGTCGCGCGTCAGAGTCGTCCTCGCCATTGGATATGCAGTTGCTGCAGCACAGCCTATGAGCGAGCAAGACGCTCATGGCGTCAGCTGTGCAGCTGCAAATGCGTTTTACATAAGGTTCAGTAAAATCGAGGAAAAGGAGTTTTCCCACTGCGTATAGCTACGCAATACGAAGTGACCGTTCGAAAGGGAACTAGGGGTGTAACAATACATCGTAATACAAAAATGCAACAATATATATCATGAATAGTGACAATATGTATCATGAATAGTTCACCCAAAATAAAAATTACTACTATGTGAGAAAAATTAAAGTTTTCAGAGTTTTAGTGTCAGTACCAAGGTTATTATAGTTTTGCTTTTTTAAATTAGTTTAGTTTTAATATCGTTTTCAATTTTGCTTTAAATTTCAGTTTAGTTTTAGTTAGTTTCATTAATGGTTTTGTTCGTTTTAGTTTAGTTTTTATTTTGCAAACACATTTCTATTTAGTTTTTATTTTATTTAGTTTCAGTTTTAGTTTTAGTAATTATAGTTTAGCAGAGCAAGCAGTACACTTCAGTGTAGACCAAAGCGAGAAGTTTCATTTAAGTGTAATGTTTGCACAGATTACAGTTAACTCTTGTGCAGGCATCTTAATAAATATAAAATAAATGTTCTTGTGTACTTTTAAGTTCCATTTATTTGGTGCTTTGTTCAATCTCAAACCAAAAAGATGAAACATACTAACTCATCAGTGTAAGGAGACCATTACGTTAAAAACCATTACAACCATTACGAGTGAGTGAGTGAAACAAGCTTATAAATACTACAGAATTATTTTTTTTATGTAAAAATGCTGACAGTTGTGGGTAATGGGCAGGTTTAGGGGTACTGTGTGTGTGTGTGTGTGTGTGTGTGTGTGTGTGTGTGTGTGTGTGCGTGTGCGTGTGCGTGTGTGTGTGTCGTGACTCGTGTCTTTGGTATTCCATAGCCTACATTGCCTCCACAAGGATAATAATATTATTAGCTGTAAATGTTTTGTAAAAACAAAGATAATAACAGCAACTTTCAGCCTTTCAACCTTCATGAAAACATGACATCTCAAACATACAGTAGCCTAGATAGAACATTCGTTTTTTTGTGCTTGACGAACTTGTTTTGGTGTTGCACCCGCGTCTCGCAAATGAAACGGCATTCTAAAAATGCTGCACTCAAGATAAAAGAAGTCCAACTTGCGTCTTATTACCTTGTGTTGTTTCCCATTCCACTGCAACAGTATGGCGCTTGAACCGTGCCAAAATCAAACATTCGAACGACCGATCGACCGACCGAACGTCTGTCCGAACGTCTATCCGAACGTGTTGTACTTTTGAGCGTCTGACCGAGCGGGTTGACCCACGTGACGACCTGACGTGACGTCAACGTCTTGAAATTAGCAGTTTTTTAGCCATGCAAGTATCCAAGCTGATGTGTAAAGACTATAAATGGACATGAAAGGCAATACATATACATATTGTACCACTAAAACAACACTAAAACATTTCTCCTGAATCCTGTGCATGTAAGGCTATGTGTTTTACTTTCAAAGAGCAGAAATACTGTAGGCTAGCCTATATACAGACATTCAATCGTCTTAATTTGAGCAATATAATCATTTTAACTAGTTTTTATTGTTCATTTTATTGCCCAAAAGTACAATGTTCTCACAGTCCATAAAAAAAACTCCAAATTAATAAATGTAGCCTTTCATTAAAAAAAAAAAAAAACAGATCCAGAAGGTTTTCATAAATATGAATATTAGATTTATATCTTTGGAAATGTATATAATATAATAATATATATAAAAATGGATATAAAATATCCATTTATATATATATATATATATATATATAATATATATATATATATATATATATATATATATATATATATATATATATATATATATATAATGTATACATTTACATTTTAAACTGTTGTGACCTGTGAATACAGTTTAAAATATTTAATAATAGATAATAAATGTTATGAACTTAAGACCTATTTATGCATCTTTATTGTTTGTGTGTGTTTGTTTGTTTGTTTGTAAACAATGTTGTGTTGAGAATAAGAGTTTCTGTGTTGGAGATTTGGGGTTCACCGGTGGAGGATTAAATTATTAAAGAGCATTAGTGCTCCAATAATAGGATATTCCAGAAATGTAAAAGCTACTACACTTTACTGTAATATGAAATATTGTTACTGGAAGTTTTATATAGAATAATTAAAATAATGAATTTACTTTTCCAACAAATATTACAAGTCCAAAAAAGTCAATACTGTCATGGTGCTCTTCGGTCACTTTTGACCAAACTTTTCTGTTTGGAATTTTACAATTCACAATTATACGCTAATGAACTGGTAGGGCTATTACCACACAGCATCATTGAGTCAGGAGACTGAAATAAGAGGTTGAAACGAGATCGGATTCAGATGGATTAAGCTGTGATAAAATTTTATTTATTGATTTTGAATGTTACGTGTACCAAAATGCTTTCTCTTTATTCAGGTTTGACTGTAATAATAATGCAACAACGTGTACACTTCAAATAAAAATGTATTTTTTTATAAACTTCGACAAAAAGTAGGCCTATTATTTGAGAATAAAAAAAAATATTCAAATCCACAGTTTAAAAGTAAGTAATTTTGTCCAAAAACTAGAGAATTAACAAGCCTTTCCAGAGAGCTATACTGGCATCTAGTGGTAACACCATGACATGACAGGTTTTATTTTATTTTCTCTCAACAGATGTCGCCTATCTGATTTAAACAATTTAATTTAAAAGGCCTAGTTTCTATATTAATCTGAAATACTGCATTCATTGAAAAAATATTTTTTTTAAAAATTAGAAAACAATTTTTTTGTTATTATTTTTTAATGGGAAAAATGTACATTAATTATTGCATAATTTTTTTTTTTTAAGTTGGCTGCCAAAAATATCAATATTGGGAGTTGTCACTACAGAAAATATGAATTTATTAGTTTGTTCAATATTAAAATAGTTCAACATAAACCTATTTTAGTTAATACTTTGATGTATTACAATTCAACCTTTACAGTGGACCTGCCTATCTCAACTGCTAGAATCTGATTTTTCATAGTCAGCTCTGGATGTTTTAATTGAGGTTATACAATATAAACACATGTTCAGTTTCCATAGAAGACACGTTGATTTTGGTGTAAGGTCTTGAATGAAATAAAGAACATCAATTTTATTTGCATTTACAGAGATACTGTATCTACTTGATCAAAGATATCTTCCTGAGATTCAGACATATCTTAACCTCTATAGAGTAGGAATAAACATGTTTATCTGAGACCACAATTGTTACGTTTGTAAAATCAATTTGTCTGATATAAATGGTCAGTATATTTTATAGGATATGGACTTTTTAAATGCATCCAAAAGCAGATCGGGCTGCCGTTTTCGCTGCATTTGAATGTGAATATGAGACATTGTCTGTTCCCAAAACTTCCGTTTTAATGGGAGATAGAGAACAATTATGTGGAATATCTCGTGCTTTTCCGAATTAGCCGTCAATGCTCAGTTTGTTAGCCTAATAGCCTCTGCTGCTATATTTAACTTTAATAATACACAGCACATAACTTTCTAAATCAGCCAATAATCAAATGTGGACTAGTTAGAGGATACAATAGAAGCATAAGAAGTTAAACTAAGGTAAGAAAAACACAAACGTGTTACAACGTGTCTTCACACGTTAACAACACGTTGGGAAGACGATCGGTTACTCGCACTGCCGACCGGTCGCCATGGGAACGCGTTAACAACACGTAAGCACATGTAGGAACGTGTTACAGATGATTTTATGAAAATTATCAATCATTTCGTTTTGCTCATTATTTATATGTGGCAGACATGCAAATCAACGAACCTTAATTACAAAGTAAAGTATATTCAGCTGACTATGTAATATTAGAACTCTTATACACATGTCTTAAATAAACCTTTCCACTTTAACATTTATGATGTTTATTTGTGAAAGATTATGATAATTTAGACATTTTATTTAAGATTGAGTCAGTGTTGAGATCTCTAAGTTATTGAAATAAAAGATCATGCTTGATTAGAAGAATCACTTTTTATTATTATTATTTTTTTTTATTTTATTTTTTTGATAAAACATTTTATGCATGTTTTTAATCTATTTTACAGGTTTCCTGAATTGCTAAAAAACATTTCTTGGAACCATCACCCACTTTCTCAAAACCTTAAACACAAAACTTTCAAACTACATTCAGAGAACATCTGACTCTTCTGTCAAAATCAAAAAATCATTATCTGTGCAATGCTTTCAAATCATATCCAGCGCAATATTATAAACACTCATTCATTAGACACTGCATTTAAAAAATGGAGAACACGGAATCCAAAGTAAGCAGTTACAGAAAAAGAGTATTGCAAATCAATTTTGCAGTGTTATGTAAAAAAAAAGTAGGCTATAGTAATTGCTACTGACAGTAGTAAGGTGAATAAATCGTACACTGTATGCACTCCCAAGTATAGTATTGTACTGAATATTGTATAGTACGTAATGAATGTCTGTATATTCAGCACTTCCACATAGTGTAAAAATACAGTAGTCCAATTCCAAAAGCCAAAAAGGTTACAGTAAAAAACTCTAATTGTATGTTACACTCATGTTGCCCTACCAGTTCATTTATGTATAATTGTGATTTTTTTTTAATTAAAACAGAAAATTGTTTGGTCAAAAGTGACCGAAGAGCAACATGACAGTATAGACTTTTTTGGACTTGTAACATTTGTTGGAAAAATAAATAGGCTAAATAATTTTAAATATGCTATATAGAACTTTCAGTAACAATATTTCATATTAGCTTTTTTGTGCAATTATTTTAAACTGTAGATGCACAGGTCACAACAGTTTAAAATATAAGTGTGTGTGTGTGTGTGTGTGTGTGTGTGTGTGTGTGTGTGCATATATATATATATATATATATATATATATATAATATTATATATATATATATATATATATATATATATATATATATATATATATACCGGTATATCCAAAGATATAAATCTAAAAACAGAAACTCTTATTCTCAACATAACAGAACATTGTTTACAAACAAACAATCAAACAGAAACAACAAAGACGCATAAACATGTATATATATATATATAAAAAAAAAAAAAATATATATATATATATATATATATATATATATATATATATATTCATTTTTATTCATATTATTATATACATTTCCAAAGAAATAAATCTGATAGGCGTATTTATATTTATGGAAACCTTCTGGATCTGTTTTTTTTTTAAATGATAGGCTACATTTATTAATTTCAAGTGTTTTTGACTTTACATTAGGCAATACAATTAATAAAAACTAGTTAAAATGATTATATTGGTCAAATTAAGACTATTGCATGTATTGTCTGTATATGCTAGCCTACAGTATTTCTGCTCTTTGAAAGTAAAACACATAACCTCACATGCACAGGGTTCAGAAAAAATGTGTTGGTGTTGTTTTAGGGGTACAATATGTATATGTATTGCCTTTCATGTCCATTTATAGTCTTTACACATCAGCTTGGATACTTGCATGGCTAAAAAAACGGCTAATTTCAAGACGTTGACGTCACGTCAGGTCGTCACGTGGGTCAACCCGCTCGGTCAGACGCTCAAAAGTACAACACGTTCGGATAGACGTTCGGTCGGTCGATCGGTCGTTCGAATGTTTGATTTTGGCACGGAAAACGCGCCATACTGCCGACCGGTCGCCATGGGAACGCGTTAACAACACGTAAGCACATGTAGGAACGTGTTACAGATGATTTTATGAAAATTATCAATCATTTCGTTTTGCCTCATTATTTATATGTGGCAGACATGCAAATCAACGAACCTTAATTACAAAGTAAAGTATATTCAGCTGACTATGTAATATTAGAACTCTTATACACATGTCTTAAATAAACCTTTCCACTTTAACATTTATGATGTTTATTTGTGAAAGATTATGATAATTTAGACATTTTATTTAAGATTGAGTCAGTGTTGAGATCTCTAAGTTATTGAAATAAAAGATCATGCTTGATTAGAAGAATCACTTTTTATTATTATTATTTTTTTTTATTTTATTTTTTTGATAAAACATTTTATGCATGTTTTTAATCTATTTTACAGGTTTCCTGAATTGCTAAAAAACATTTCTTGGAACCATCACCCACTTTCTCAAAACCTTAAACACAAAACTTTCAAACTACATTCAGAGAACATCTGACTCTTCTGTCAAAATCAAAAAATCATTATCTGTGCAATGCTTTCAAATCATATCCAGCGCAATATTATAAACACTCATTCATTAGACACTGCATTTAAAAAATGGAGAACACGGAATCCAAAGTAAGCAGTTACAGAAAAAGAGTATTGCAAATCAATTTTGCAGTGTTATGTAAAAAAAAAGTAGGCTATAGTAATTGCTACTGACAGTAGTAAGGTGAATAAATCGTACACTGTATGCACTCCCAAGTATAGTATTGTACTGAATATTGTATAGTACGTAATGAATGTCTGTATATTCAGCACTTCCACATAGTGTAAAAATACAGTAGTCCAATTCCAAAAGCCAAAAAGGTTACAGTAAAAAACTCTAATTGTATGTTACACTCATGTTGCCCTACCAGTTCATTTATGTATAATTGTGATTTTTTTTAATTAAAACAGAAAATTGTTTGGTCAAAAGTGACCGAAGAGCAACATGACAGTATAGACTTTTTTGGACTTGTAACATTTGTTGGAAAAATAAATAGGCTAAATAATTTTAAATATGCTATATAGAACTTTCAGTAACAATATTTCATATTAGCTTTTTTGTGCAATTATTTTAAACTGTAGATGCACAGGTCACAACAGTTTAAAATATAAGTGTGTGTGAGTGTGTGTGTGTGTGTGTGTGTGTGTGCATATATATATATATATATATATATATATATATATATATATATATATATATATATATATATATATAAATATATGTATACATACATATATATATATATATATATATATATATATATATATATATATATATATATATTTTATATATATATATATATATATATATATATATATATACCGGTATATCCAAAGATATAAATCTAAAAACAGAAACTCTTATTCTCAACATAACAGAACATTGTTTACAAACAAACAATCAAACAGAAACAAAGACGCATAAACATGTATATATATATATATAAAAAAAAAAATATATATATATATATATATATATATATATATATATATATATATATATATATATATTTATATTCATTTTTATTCATATTATTATATACATTTCCAAAGAAATAAATCTGATAGGCGTATTTATATTTATGGAAACCTTCTGGATCTGTTTTTTTTTTAAATGATAGGCTACATTTATTAATTTCGAGTGTTTTTGACTTTACATTAGGCAATACAATTAATAAAAACTAGTTAAAATGATTATATTGGTCAAATTAAGACTATTGCATGTATTGTCTGTATATGCTAGCCTACAGTATTTCTGCTCTTTGAAAGTAAAACACATAACCTCACATGCACAGGGTTCAGAAAAAATGTGTTGGTGTTGTTTTAGGGGTACAATATGTATATGTATTGCCTTTCATGTCCATTTATAGTCTTTACACATCAGCTTGGATACTTGCATGGCTAAAAAAACGGCTAATTTCAAGACGTTGACGTCACGTCAGGTCGTCACGTGGGTCAACCCGCTCGGTCAGACGCTCAAAAGTACAACACGTTCGGATAGACGTTCGGTCGGTCGATCGGTCGTTCGAATGTTTGATTTTGGCACGGAAAACGCGCCATACAACAGATGCATCTAGCCACTATGCACTAGCGATGTGTTCTAACTTCTACGTTACGGTCCTTCAGATTGAGCTCGTCACAGGACAGCGGTTTATCGCCTCAGCAACTTCACGCGTATGAAGCGCCAAATCAGGCATTTCCTTAAACAGCCACAGGTCAGATTTTTCCGCTGAAGTAAAGAGCTTATTAATCACGAAAACGATTATTTATTTTTGCTAATTATTATTTTATTTAAGTTAGTTTTTCAGTAACTGTTGTTAGTTTCGTTTCGTTTTAGTTTTTCATTTATTATGAATTTTTAATTTTATTTCAATTTACGAAAATGTTTTTTGACCAATAGTTTTAGTCTTAGTTTCAGTTTTCGTTTACGAAAATAACCTTGGTCAGTACTACATTAAAATAGTATATATAATGTTGAATATAATGTATAATAATGCAATAGGGGAATATCTGTGTAAAAAAGTGGCCTACATTATTTTAAATAGTCAGTGACAGAGAAACATATTCGTCTAAAATAACTGTATTTTCAGCTTCAGAATCATGAATATTGTTATTCCTGATTCTGAAGCTGTATAAAAAAATATAAGTATTGTTATTCTAGTGTCTCTATTGGTCTCTAACCTTTTATCATGTCTTGGAGTATCGCAATAATATCGTATCGTGAGTTCAGTATTGTGATATATCGAATCGTGACATGAGGGTATCGTTACAGCCCTAATCTGTCTCTTGGTAATTCTAATTTGTTCCAAAAGTTAATAGATCAACAGTAAAAAGAATATTTTAACCAATTTAATTTATACTTCTATTCACAACACTGATCAACGCACATCAATCTGAGTGTATCATGTTCAGGTAAACAGAAGCTCAAACATGTGTGACACGCGAGAATCAATGATGTTTATGTCTCGTAATATTTGCACTTGCGTTTAATTTCAAACAATTAAATATTAATTGAATTCGCTTGAATGTATAAAGAGATTAGTAATATTCCTTTTGGTATTAAAATAATATGAATATAACTAATATGAAGTCAAAGCATTTTACATAAAGCTACATTTGTCAACATTCATTAGGAAACCTGACCTAACAATATTATATCATTTATTAATCTAGTTCAATAATCATTTATAAATATATTGATAATGTTTAGCATATTAACATTACTTGATGCATTAAACTAAATAAGAAATATAAAAGCAACTCCAAGGAAGCAAGAAGACATAACATTTTTTTTTACATTTTGATTCTATTGTGCACAATGTGATATATTCAAACTAGATATCTTGTTTACAAGCAATACATTTGTTACTGCATAATTTCATACAGTGTTCATAATAAAATAGTTTTCAGTTCTTTTGAGGCTGTTTATTTGTCACCTATGTTATCAATTTAGTGTCAATATTAGATTCTGGTATCGTACCGAAGCCAAAATTGCAGTACAGAGCCAACCCTATTCTCTTGCTTTATCAGCTGTAATACTTACTTTTTGGTCTTTCTAGTTCAGAGATCTTTCGGTGATAGTAAATCACAGCAGCAGCAGCAAACACCAGCAGAACAACAATAACTATTCCTGCTATAGCACCTGAAGACAGACCTGATGCTGTAATGATAAAGACAGACATTAGTGTGAATGTGTCTGATCTATAACACACACTATAAACATCAGCACTATATAACCTGAGTGGAGATCTGATACTGTAATGATAAAGACAGACATTAGTGTGAATGTGTCTGATCTATAACACACACTATAAACATCAGCACTATATAACCTGAGTGGAGATCTGATACTGTAATGATAAAGACAGACATTAGTGTGAGTGTGTCTGATCTATAACACACACTATAAACATCAGCACTATATAACCTGAGTGAAGATCTGATACTGTAATGATAAAGACAGACATTAGTGTGAGTGTGTCTGATCTATAACACACACTGTAATCATCAGCACTATATAACCTGAGTGAAGATCTGATACTGTAATGATAAAGACAGACATTAGTGTGAGTGTGTCTGATCTATAACACACACTATAAACATCAGCACTATATAACCTGAGTGAAGATCTGATACTGTAATGATCTGATCTTTAACAAACAAAGATTAGCTGATTCAAATCACATATATCAGCCCTGTCGTACCTTCACATGGTTGACAGAGTTGAGTGATGTCCAGATGTTTAGTCTTGTTGCTGATGGGATTGTTCACCACACAACTATATTTGTTTTTATCCTCATAATTTACATCCAGACGTAAAGAGAGGCTGCTGCAAATATCAGAGATTTTACTGGAGACTAAACTGTTTCCTTTGTACCAGGAGAGAGTTCTCTGGTCTGATGTTTGCACAGAACACTGAAAAACACATTTTTGGCTTGATGACCCCGCTGGTGTTCGAGCACATTGTGGAGAGTCAATGTCAGGTGTGGGCAGACTAGCTGAAAACAAGAGATAATAAACAGAAAAAATTTCATGAAGAGATTTATCAACCTTTATGTAAAAATATAAATGTCTCTTTGTGGATGGTAGTAGTAAAGACCGTGAGCACATAGAGGCATGAATGAATAACCACTACAAGGAAAAACACTAGTAATTAAAGTCAAAGGATATGGTACTAATGACAAAAGCACGTCCAAAATTTTATAATTTCATCTGTTTGCCAAAAGAGGCCCTGTTTTTCATATGTTATAGGAAAAAAGAAAACCAGGAGTGGAGTGTATTTCTTTCACTCAGGTTTCTCAGCAGAAGTGATCCAATCGTACATTTAAATGTACTGTATGATTGTACAATAATAACAAACATGAAAAAAAATTGTTCCACACATAGTATAGAATAGATATTTCTTATTTATAAATAAGCTTTATCTATATAAAACCTTTCCAGAGTTAAAGGTCACATTGCAAGCAAAAACACAAACGCCAACACACAACCAAAAGCAGAAACAGAAACAAATTTCATATAAAAAACATCAGCAAACAGAAACGGAAAGACATTGGGAGATTCTCAAAATGAGTGTCTTAGTTGATGACTGATCCAACAGATATAAACAAGACCACATTCACAATAAAAGACTTGAACTACTCACCAAAGACCTTTACACTGAATGTCTTGGATGTGGTCCCTCTCTTGATGTCTAGTTCATAAAGTCCAGAGTTTTTTATTCTGATGTTTTTGATGGTGAGAGATCCAGTCTGTTTGTCCAGCTCCAGATTGCCTTTGAATTTCTCATCATCATTATCAGTACTGTAAGTTCCTTCATCAATTTGAGCAATGATGGTTTTATCAGATCCATACAGCCACAATATCGGATTGCTACTCTGTGTTTCAGTAAGACCAGTCGGTAGAGTCAAAGAATCTCCCTCGGTCACTTTCATTTCATCAGCACCAAACACACCTGGAATACAGACAGTTATTCAATAAACTTTAAAATTGCATATATTAAGAAATTCAAATAACATAATTGAAGCCTGATTTATACTTCTGCGTCAAACCTACGCCATAGCCTCTATGCTGTAGGCTACTCTTCAGTTTTCATTTATACTTCTGCGTTGTTGTCTGCATCAACGTGCAATTACACATGCAGACAGATCACAGCTATTCTTCTTTGGTGATTCTGTCCGCTTCTAGCAGATCAATCACAGCGCTTGCGGTCTGCGTAGAATTGACGTGTTGTTAAATTTTTTGAAAGAAGCATGTCAGGCTACGCGTGCTACACACAGCCTACATCGGAGCTACGGCAGAAATATAAATCAGCCTCAAGTCATTGACTAAAAATTTGAATGTTCAAAAACTTAAATTTAGATTGCTGCAATTCACAGGAGATACAAAACCACATTTCAGCAAGTGCTTTTCATGGATAAATAATCAAATAAAATCTGAAAAAATAAAATCACTAAAATCAAAAATGTGACAATTAATTTATTGTTCGATGAATAATGTGATTCAAATAAAGAACGGCAAAATATCTAATTAATACTGATGAAGATTACTGCAGGTGTAATCATGGTACACTGATATGATTAAAATGTATTATGTATAGTATATCATACACAGAATAAGGCTATGTTTACACGTGACCGCTATTTTCATAAACAGACATTTCACCCTCCCTGTTTTCAAAAATAACATTGTGCATGTGCACACCTGTCAGTTTTCAGAAAAGTGTTCGTTTACAAAAACCTGTGTATATATATTCCATCAAGAGCATGCCAAACCTGTAGGTGGCATTGTAACGAGAAGCTCAAGCCCACGTTAGCCAATCAGAAAACTGAAAACTGCTCCTCGACATAATAGAGCAGCTGTATTTGCAAATGCAAGCAGACGAAAAGGGTTTGCACCAACAAAATGTGACTGCTACTCTGGATGCATCCATGATAACCAAAGCCAAATGAAAATGTAAACATAGGTCGCACTTTTGATGCAGGTGCAAGTTCTGTCGCATACTGTGACGTCGGCTGCCTAAAACTCAATTTTTCTCAGTTTACATGCAAACGAAGTTTTCCAAAATCTCCACTCTGGCCAGAGTTTTTAGAAAGAATCGTTTTCAGAGGCGAATTCTCTGTTTGCGTGTAAAAACAAAGGGCACAAACAAAGGGAAATGTCTCCGTTTTTCAAAATAACTATGTAGGCTACGTGTAAACGGGGCCTAACACATTATATCGGACATCTGTACACCGATCAGACATAACATTATGACCACTGACAGGTGAAATGAATAACACTGATTATCTCTTCATCACAGCACCTGCTAGTGGGTGGGATATATTAGGCAGCAAGTGAAGCAGACACTGTGTTAGAAGCAGAAAAAAATGCATTTCCAAAACTGCAGCACTTGTGGGGTGATTCCAAGGCCTTCTATGAACCATACACAAAGCTGCCTAAATGTAATAAATAAATAAATAAATAAATAAATAAATAAATAAATAAATAAAAATTATATATATATATATATATATATATATATATATATATATATATATAAATAGCCTGTTAAAACATCTGATTTAACCTTTTTATTTTCATATCCAGTTGGGAGAAATATTTTTAAAAAATACCTCCACTGGGAAGGAAATATGGAGACCGGACCTCTTGGAACTTTAACTAACCCTGTTCTATGCTGTTCAAACTTAAATATTCTGTGTATTCTGTTACTGTCATCCGTGAACTGTACTAGTTCAAATAATTATTTGAAATATAGCTGCGAGCAGCAATTATTGGGGTTCAAACATTTTAAGGCCTTTAAGCACAAGCGTAAAAAAGTATTGTTTTCTTTAACTAGCCTGCAACCACCAAGAACATTGATGGAAAAGACCATTTACAGCCAATTTACAGAGGAAAATATGGTTTTAAAGCTTTATTACAGTTATATCCCCACCTATGGGCCGATTCCCATAAAAGTTTGCATTCTTGTTTAGAATCACGTGTTGTATGTTGTCACCAATTTTCGTCAAGTTTCGAGTTTTCATTTAGAAATGATAGGCTTTTGGGTGGACTTGGCTATGCCTATTTTCTAAATGCCCCAGCTATAGCTATCCAAAAGTCAAAGTATTTTTTTTTTAAAAATAATTATTGACCTAGAGAGTCGCGATTATTGTTCCACATGGGGGTTTTATTGAGGTTGAGCCAATAACCTAGAACTAGTTTGAACGATTTGATTGACAGTGGTGGTCCTAGAGGCAAAGTTGCTCAGAATGAGGAGTTTTACCATGCGGTAGGAATGTCGTGGTATACAATCCTTTTCACCGTTACAGCCCTCGTGAGAATGCTGATCATTGGAAATTTTACAATTACAATAGGGTTTCAGTGCTACATGGTTGAACCCATAATAATAATTATATTTTCGTGTAAATTGCATACAGCACAAGTCCATGTCAAGTAAAATGTTGAAGCTAGTTTGATACTGTTAAGTTGTGAATGTTCTGCAGTATAATTTAGATAAGAAAATATTGCGCACCCATTTATGCTATATATTTAGAATGAAAATACTTAAATGCAACTTGAATACACTTTACCAAAGTAATGCAAACCTATATGTTTTACAGATACTACCTCATATGTAGCATTTAATAACCTGATTTACTGTTACTTCCATTTTGTATAGTGTCTATTCTCTTTATGCTATCTGTAATACTGTTCATATTAGCACATTTTTATTGTATTTTGTTTTCTCTGTTCATTGTAGACCACGCATCCCTATGGGAAAATGCCTGTAATACCTCATACATAAGTATTCAGAAATAATCTGAATAAAACCCTTCTGCTAGGACACTCTCTGTAGTGCTTAAACGAACCCTCTGAGCATCCCATGTGCTCATATACAGGTGGTGGAGTAATAATATTTATTCAAACCATTGGTGATCGAAGGAATAACAAATTTTGTTTGCTATAAATGACAGACATGGCATCTGAGGGCTAATTCTTTTTTTCTCAGTTATTTTGCTTTATTTCCAGATTCAATCAGGCTAGTTCTTATGTTCTAGAGCACCTTCGCACATACACACTATTCAGAAACGACGCTTTACATTTCTTGACAAACTAAAAGACGTCAATGACATTTGTTTGTATTCTAAATACAAGATACAGATTGTACTGAATGTCAGCTTGCTTATTTTGCTCAAGATAAGGATTTATTGAGTCCATATATCATGCAAACAAAAAATTATGCTTTTAACCACAGGTTGAGAGCTGTCGTTCCAAACACAAAACTTTGCGATGCTGTTTGCGAATGTTTGTTGGAACTACGTTTTCGGGAAACACCGACTTGTTGAACTATGCTGATAACAACAGAAATTACGACCATAGTAGGCTAACAATGCTTTTGGCAAACGAACCCCTGGGCAGTGTTTCCCAAAAACATTGCAGGCCGAAGTAGATCGTAGAACCACCAATAGTCCAGTGGTAGTACATTTTCCAACATTGTAAATGTACCTGCCTCCAATTGACAACTTTCGAATGTTGGAGTTTAATGAGGCAGTTAAATGTGTCTTAATAGCTGCAAGTGGTGATCATCGGGATCCGTGGCAGATAGCAGACAAAGACAACAAGGTGACTAAATAAACACTGAGCAGCGGTTGATTTATCTCTATCAGGTTTACTGTTTTCATACTCAAATTATCAAATTAAATGTATTAATTAAAATGTAATAATGTGATGTATAATTAAAAACTGAAGATGGCTAAAAAAAAAAACATTGGCGGAGCTGGTATATTCCCAGAAAACAGAACGTTCCCCTAATGTTAGTATTTGTCTCCCGTTTGGTTATTTTTTGGGACTTGAATAACATTCAAGGAATTTTCTTTTTTCTTTTTTTTCTTTTTTTTTTTGAGAGATGCACCAAACAGCTTGTGAGTCGGAAGTACTTGGCGAGTATTCAGTTGAAAAGTCAGTTTTGGAACATTAAATAGTTGAGACGGATAATGCATGTTGTATAACAGTAGACTGGATTTGTGCATAATACATCTCTTCAGTGGGCTGCACTGTTATTTAATCTTCTTTTGGATTATTCTCCAGATGAAATACTGCAAAAATAACTTTCCCAGACATTTCAGTAGACAAAAAAACTCAGTAGACAAAAATGAGCTGTGAAAAATCATAAGTGATCTAGGAGCTTTATACAGCGGATGACATTGAAAACACAGTAAGTCTCTCCCTCACAGCCTCACTTTCATACCTGTCATAGTGCTGCTCTGAATAAGGTCTATAATTACTTGTAATTAATATAGATATGAGAGTAAATATGATTTCGGTGAGATTTGACATGCATAATTGAAGAGAACATGATGTTAATTGAGAAGTTACAGACTAAAAGAAGCATGTCACACTAAAAACTGTCCAATTCAGAGGTAAGAAATAAATGTAATGATATCGTACTTCAAGTACAATAATTGTTTATTCATTTTTAATGTCTATGAATATTTTGATATTTTAAAAAAACATAGATGGTGTTGAAATCATTGTTATTTGGTTCTAAAGAAATGTAAAGTCTGGGTATCCAATGCAATCGAGTAAATCTTACATATTAATGGTCAGATTGAATCTTATTTAATCTTCCATGAGATGGTTGATGTGCTCAGATTATTTGTATTAATTAAACAATTAATAAAAACAAGATATGGTTTGTTTTAATAGGGTAGGATGTGGAATATGCCCGCTTAAGAACAATGTGGATTTAGTTTTAAATTAACATATTTAGATGTGCAGGATGATGACACATCAACCAATGTGTTAATATAGGAAATAAATAGAAACGTTTGCTAATTTAGTTGTTATAGCACAAAATATAAAATATTTAAAGAGGGGTAAGATGACCCCAACAGGTGTAAGTTGGCCCCCCTGTATACACTTTTACAGAATTAATAAATTACTTTTGATATAATTCTTATTAATATTTGTATATTTTTTAAAGAGTCATATGTAAAATGTTAAATCAAATATTGTATTTAAAATTGACAATTTAGTAATTCAATGACTAGTGAGAGACAAAGCAGAATTCCAGTAAAAGAGGTAAAATTATTCTGACAAATATACAGGTAAATGAATATTAACTTATTTAATTGCTGATATTTTAATTGAAGACATGTCATTCTATGCTCAAACAGTAGAGCGTTGGCGCTTGCAACGCCAAGGTCATGGGTTCGATTCCCAGGGAAAGCAAGAACTGATAAGAATGTAAATGTGTACCTTGAAATGCATTGTAAGTTACTTTGGATAAAAGTGTCTGCCAAATGCAAAATGTAAATGTCATAATAGCAACACTATGAATGCAAATGTAATGATTTCACTCAATTAACCTATATGTTTTTAATGAACGCGAAGATGTAGCCTACATCTCTTGCCCCGGGGGGTTATCTTACCCCAACCTACCCTACTGATTATAAGCGTCCATATATTCATCTTTCCGCTTATTATACTATAATGGGTCGTGGGAGTGCTAAATATGAGTACTGACGTAGGCCTACAGCAGAATAATGATATCGGAGTAAAGATATTTGGACGTTCTGAGACCGTTTGAATAACGTTGTACAACCCAACAAATAAAATTCTATTTTCGTTAAGAAAACTTTCCGGCTAACCAAAAACAAACCTAAAAAAACGTTCTGGGAGTGGGAACCAAATTATTGTTAGCTGAGAGTTAAGAAACACTGCGCCTTTTCAGTTTTCGGTTTAGAAAACTAAAACGAAAGTGTTGAAAATAGATCACTTACCGTCCATTAAAAATGACAATAAAAGTATCACTATAACGTTCTTCATTTCTTACAGTTGATTAAATCAGATTTTACGATGATGATGATGATTCGTGGAGATTATTCGACGAACTCTTCTCTGATGTAGGCTAACTGTTATCTGCCTGTCGTTTCAGAACCACACCCGACTAGAGGGACACACGGACAAAGGAAATTACTAACAAAAAAAAAACTTAGATCTTTGACTGAGATTAACCTATTTTTTTTTTTTTCATTACAATGTTTAAGCCTCAACGAAAGCAGTAGATTATTTTAGCTGATTATTGAATACTGAAAACTATTCGCAACTAAATGGACGGAGCTTGTTTTTCTTCTTTGGTGGTGGTGGATCCGGATTATAGGCACGTAACGTTACTGGCACCTACTTCCTTTTTAGGCTACTATAAATCTGCCTTGGTTCCCAGTGTAGTCTTGTTTTAATTCGATATCAGTGAAAAGATTAAATGAAAACAGATGGCGATCGAAAGACGCATAAACACTGCTTTGAAACCTTTGTGCATGTTTTGTTTCGAACCAGATCGGAGCGCTTATCGTTTTCATTTGTTGCGTCATAACTTGTAAACGCTTAGAAATTTCAAAAGTGAACCCACTTTTTTGCTTGATTGATAGAACATACAAAATACCAAGCAAATATTCTCAGTAAGAGAAGTCTTAAATCCAAGAAGTCCAAATAGAAGCAAACAAAGAATAAACAACAAAAACTTAAAGAAAAATAAATAAATGCATACTTAAAAAATACACAAGATGGTTCATCAAAAATACGTTCAAAACATAGTTTAAAAAGATTTACTGTTAATTGTCTCTTGTTGGGCTGAATCCCTCCATAAATCACACAAAACAAAAGAACACTTCATATAATGGTGGTCCATTAGATGATCTGCAGAAGGCTGCATTTAATAGATTACTCTTTCAAGAAAACCTTTGCAAATGTAAAAGAAAAAGGTTTAGGTAACGCTGCATTTAAAATGTTCTGACCAGCAGGTGTCTATGGAAGCATATGGGTAGTATTCAATTTGAAATGTAATATGCAAAATGACACTGCAATATGTAAAATGGCATTGCAATCTGTATTTAAATTTACATTTTACATTTACATTCTAGCTACGTTTGGTGCAAAATAAAAATGAAAATTAAATTAAATAATTTACATTTGCCATTTCATACACTAGTTTTAATATGCATATTGAAACGCTTTATAAGTTGCAAAATTAAAATGAATATGCATTACAGAAATGATTAGATATGTGTAACATGTTCAAGCAAAAACTGTGGCAAAATGATCATGCAAATGTTATTTTTCTTAATTGCATTTACACTCACAGTCAAGACACTTGCGATTGCATTTTGATTAAATGTCCCGCAATGAATGTAAAATTCAATGTGCACATTGAAAATGCATTCCGAGCCGATCACGCCCCCTCCTGGCCTGTCAATCACTGCATCAAGGCGGGGCTTAAGACGCGTGCGTCTGGCGGAAGTGATTTCAATGTTTTTTAGTCAATGCATACCCCCGACCAGTGTAGGGATCATCGTCGGAGTATTTGGGTCCACCAGAGTAGATGGCAGTATAAAGCTGCAGTAAGCCAAGTTCAACACTGTGTTAGAGAAGGCAATAAAGGCATTCTGATAACAGTATTCGGTGAGTGAGCCTCGTCAATACATGGTACCAGGAGAAATGTTTTAAAAGATGATGAATTCCATCCGTTCACCAGACGAATTGAAGTTGACTGGTAATGTCAATGAGAATTGGAAAACTTTCAAACAAAGTTTTGAACTTTATGCACTCGCCATTCGGCTGGATGGTAGTGAACGGAGGAAAATAGCATTGCTGCTAACAGTGGCAGGATGCAGTGCACTGGATGTGTATAATACATTTGTTTTCACGGAAGACGAAAAAGATAAGTATGAGGCTGTGATTGAGAAATTCGAGCAATACTGCACACCGAGGAAAAATGAGACCTATGAGAGGTATGTCTTCAGAAATAGACTGCAGAAAGAGTCAGAATCCATTGATGTATGTTACGGATTTGAGACTGAAAAGCCAGTCGTGTAATTTTGGAACGCTTTGTGACTCTATGATTCGAGATCAAATAGTAATTGGAGTCCAAGATAAAAGGGTGAGGATGCAATTGTTAAAAGAGACAGACCTCACATTAGAAAGGGCAATAAAAATTTGCCAAGCATCAGAATGTGCATTGGCACAGCTAAAGTCTTTCAGTGATGAGAAGGAGACCGCAGAAGTGGATGCAGTTCGAAGTGCCACTGAAAGAGCTATGTCAAAGAAGAAAAAGAACAAGCCAAGCCAAGAGAGCAGGGGCTGTGGAAAGTGTGGCAACAAACATGCACCGAGAAAATGCCCAGCTTTCGGAAAGGACTGCAGGAATTGTGGAGGAAAGAATCATTTTGCCAAGTGCTGTTATTCAAAGAAAAAAGTCCAGCTTCTAGAAAAGAGGAATGACAGTGAAGATGAAGAAGCACCAATCTTCGTGAACTCAATTGAAGATGGACAAACTGCTCCAGATGATGAGTGGATAGCACACCTGGATGTAAATGGTACTGACGTTTCATTGAAATTAGACACAGGGGTACAGGTAAACATCCTGCCCATTAAATACTTTTAAAGACTGAGGAAAAAGCCCAAGGTACGTGACAAAAAAGTGAATCTGAAAACTTATGACAATAAGACCATACCCACAAAAGGAATGTGCAGAGTAAGTCTAAGCGGTAATGGGAAAAAGAAGGATGTTCTTTTTGTTCTTGTGGAAGGAAATAAACAAGCTATACTGGGACTGAAAACCTGCATGCAGCTTGGGTTAATAAAAAGAGTCCATGTCATAAATAAAGAAGTGACAATACAAGAGAAGAGTAAAGATGCAACTATAAAAAGAGCAATGCACAGTGACTGGGTCCAGGAATATAAGGAAGTGTTCAAAGGAGTAGGACGTTTACCAGGAGAACACAAGATAAAGTTAAGAGTAAATGCAGAACCAGTTATTCACCCGGCAAGAAAGGTGCCAGTTGCTTTAAAGGAAAGACTGAAAGAGAAACTAGACACTCTGATAAGAGAAGAAATCATCAGGAAAGTAGAAGAACCCACGGAATGGGTGAACTCCCTCGTAATAGTGGAGAAACCTGATGGAGATCTAAGATTGTGTATAGATCCAGAGGACTTAAATAAAGCAATCCAGCGAGAGCACTATAGACTTCCAACAAAATCAGATATAACTAGTTCAATGAGTGGAGCATGTTACTTTTCTAAATTGGATGCCTCAGATAGTGCTAGACGAGGAAAGCGCAAAGCTATGCACCTTTAACACGCCATTTGGAAGGCATTGTTTCCTAAGGTGACCATTTGGCATCAGCTCAGCACCAGAAGTATTCCACAAAACCGTGCAGCAGCTTTTCAATGGAATCGAAGGAGTAGGAGTTTTCATTGATGATGTAGTAGTATGGGGCCGCACTAAGGAAGAGCATGATGCAAGACTTCGCAGGGTCCTAAATCAAGCACAATGAACAGGGTTAAAACTGAATAAAAAAAAATGTCAGTTTGGAGTAAGTGAAATTACATACCTGGGAGAAAGACTGTCTGAAGAAGGGGTACAGCCGGACAGAGAAAAAAATCCAGGCAATTGAGGAAATGCTGGAACCAAGAGACAAGAAAGACCTGCAGAGAGCCTTAGGGTTAATAAACTACCTGGAGAAATTTGTTCCAAATCTGTCAGCAAATACAAGGTCATTAAGAAGCCTGTTGGAATCAAAAACTGAGTGGCAGTGGAAAAGGGAGCATGAAGAAGAGTGGTTGTGGTTGAAGAGCAGTTTGACTAAAGAACCTGTTCTAAAATTCTACGACCAAGATAAGCCACTAAAAGTCTCAACAGATGCATCGAAATCGGGTTTAGGAGCCGTTTTACTCCAGCAACATGACACAGAGTGGTATCCAGTCGCATGCATCCCGCACTATGACATTCAATTCAATTCAATTCAAGTTTATTTGTATAGCGCTTTTCACAATACACATTGTCTCAAAGCAGCTTTACAGAAAGTGCAATTCAGAAATGTACAAAGAAAAATACAGTTAGTTAATCATGTATAAATTTAGGCATAACATATCGCCGGTGTTTAGTCGTCTCTTCACAGGCGTCGAGTCGTCTCTCCACAGGCGTTTAGTCGTCTCTCCACCGGCGTTTAGTCGTCTCTCCACAGGTGTTGGGGCATCTGAAGTCTTCGTGAGAGGCTGGATACAAACTGGAGCTGACGAACGCTATTTACCTCGGGACTAGCGTCCCGAGATAACAGCAGAAAGACAGATGGGAAATAATTAGCATAGCTGATGTTCATAATATTAATGCATTCGAACTGATTCAGAAGTAGTATAAAAGGTAAGCATTAAGTGAATGCTTGGTTAAAGAGATGCGTCTTTAATCTAGTTTTAAACTGGGACAGCGAGTCTGAGTCTCGAACAATATCAGGAAGGCTATTCCAGAGTTTAGGAGATAAATGTGAGAACGCCCTCCCTCCTTTAGTAGACTTAGATATCCTAGGAATGACCAGAAGCCTCGAATTTTGTGATCTTAAAGAGCGCGATGGATTGTAGGGCGATAGAAGGTCTGTTAAATACACAGGAGCTAAACCATTTAGAGCTTTATAAGTCAATAGTAATACTTTGTAATTGATACGGAACTTAATAGGTAACCAGTGTAGAGATGATAAAATTGGTGTTATATGATCATATTTTCTTGATCTAGTAAGAACTCTAGCGGCTGCATTTTGGACTAACTGTAGTTTGTTTATTGAGGATGCAGGACAACCAGCTAATAAAGCATTACAGTAATCTAGTCTCGAGGTCATGAATGCATGAACTAACTTTTCTGCATCTGAAACAGATAGCATGTTACGTAGCTTAGCAATGTTTCTAAGGTGGAAAAAGGCTGTTCTTGTAACATATGAGATATGATTTTCGAAAGTCAAGTTGCGGTCTAGTATAACACCCAGGTCTTTTACTGTAGTGGATAAAGTAACAGGACATCCTTCTAAATTAAAGTTGTATTGTAAGGGATTTTGTGGGTAGTTTTTTGGACCAATAAGTAATACCTCCGTTTTATCTGAATTTAATAGCAGGAAATTACACGTCATCCAGCATTTTATATCTTTTAGACACTCTGTCAAGTTAGATAAGTTAGTGTTTTCATCTGGTCGTGATGAGATATATAATTGAGTGTCATCAGCATAACAGTGAAAACTAATTCCATGTTTTCTTATAATATTACCAAGTGGCATCATATATATTGAGAATAGCAGAGGGCCTAGGACAGATCCTTGCGGCACTCCATAGTCTACTGATGTTATCTTTGATTTTTCCCCATTTAAACAGACGAAATGGTAACGGTCTGATAAGTACGATCTAAACCAGCTTAATGCCTGTCCCTGAACACCAGTGTAGTTTTGTAGTCGATCTAAGAGTATTTTATGATCTATAGTGTCGAACGCGGCGCTAAGATCAAGTAGAACTAGTATTGAGATACAGCCTTGGTCAGAGGCTAAGAGTAAATCATTTGTAATTTTAACTAGCGCAGTTTCTGTGCTATGATGCGGTCTGAATCCCGACTGAAATTTTTCGTAGATATCATTTTTTTGCAAGAAAGAGTACAATTGAGCGGACACAATTTTTTCTAGTATTTTAGACATAAATGGAAGATTTGAGATGGGTCTGTAATTTGCTAGGTTATTTGGATCTAATTGTGGTTTCTTAATGAGAGGTTTTATTACTGCCAGCTTGAATATTTTTGGAACGTGACCTAAAAATAAAGACGAGTTAATAATATTGAGAAGAGGCTCTTCCACTACAGGTAACACTTCTTTAAGTAGTTTAGTGGGTATTGGATCTAATAAACATGTTGTTGGTTTAGATGCAATGATTAGTTTATTTAGTTCTTCCTGTCCTATAGTTGTAAAGCGGTGTAGTTGTTCTAGGGGGGCCATAATTGAGGCCGAGTCATAAGACACCATAGAGGATTGTACATTTACAATTGTGTTTCGGATGCTTTCTATTTTCTCATTGAAGTAATTCATAAAATCATTACTACTATATTGTAACGGAATATTTTGCTCTGGAGATGTCTGATTATTTGTTAGTCTAGCCACGGTGTTAAATAAAAACCTTGGATTATTTTGGTTATTTTCAATTAGTTTGCGGATATGCTCAGACCTGGCTGATTTTAGAGCCCTTTTATAACGTGACATACTGTCTTTCCACGCGATTCTGAAGACCTCTAAATTAGTTTGTTTCCATTTACGCTCTAAGTTACGAGTTTCTCTCTTGATAGCATGCGTAGCACTGTTGTACCATGGTGTTTTAGTTTTCTCTCTAACCTTTTTTAATCTAATTGGTGCAACAATATCTAGTGTACTAGAGAAAATGTTGCTCATACTGCTAGTCATTTCCTCTAGTTCATCTGTTTGTTTGGGTTTACTGAGCAGCTGAGATAGATCAGGTAAGCTATTTGAGAATCTATCTATAGTGGTTGGAAGGATTGTTCTGCCTGGTCTATAACGTGGTGCAACATGACAAATTTCAGCAGTGCGTATTATGCAAGTTACCATGTAATGATCAGTGAGATCGTCACTTTGCGGTATAATATCTATATCGGTTGGATCGGTTCCATATGAAATAATTAAATCTAGTGTATGATTTAGCCGATGAGTGGGACCACTGACGTTTTGCTTCACCCCAAAAGAGTTTAATAGATCTCTAAACGCAGCCCCTAACGCATCATTTGTATTATCTACGTGTATGTTAAAGTCGCCAATAATTATTGCTTTATCGACATTGACCAATAGGTCTGAGAGAAAGTCTGCAAAATCTTTTAGGAAATCAGCATATGGCCCTGGGGGTCTATATACGGTAGCCAATGCTAGAGACAGTAAGGATTTCTTTCTTACATCTAAGAGCGTAACATTTAGCACAAGTACTTCAAACGAATTAAACCTATGACAAGTTTTCTGAGTAACATTAAGAATATCTCTAAAGATTGTTGCAACACCGCCGCCACGACCGATCAGACGGGGCTCATGCTTATAACAGTATCCTGGTGGAGTAGACTCATTTAGACCGAAATAATCATTTGGTTTAAGCCAGGTTTCAGTAAGGCACAGAACATCGAAATTATTATCTGTGACCATTTCATTTACAATAACCGCCTTAGGTGTGAGCGATCTAATGTTTAGAAGACCTAGCTTTAGAAATTGTTTTTGTTCACTGATATTTAGATTTTCTGGTTTAATTACAATAATATTCTTGCTAGATCTTACAGTAGATTTGTTGTTTGGCTTCACTAAGCGAGGAATAGACACAGTTTCTATATAATGTTCTACATTGGTACTTATATCAATTAAGTTGGGACAGCAAAGACTATGATTTGGACTTTGACTTACTAGTCAGATGGTGTGTAGCGTCTTGGAGATGTTGTCCGACAGAACAGCAGCTCCGACTCTGCTGGGGTGCAGACCATCAGGACGGAAGAGCCTAGGTCGCTCCCAAAACAGATTCCAATTATTTACAAAGAGCAGTTTCTGTTCATCACACCATGACATTAACCATTCATTTAAAGCAAATAATCTACTGAACCTTTCTTGTCCAAGTCGGTAAGTGGGAAGCGGTCCAGACACGACGATCGTTGCTCTAGGCGATGTGCTGCGTACCGTCTCGATCAGGCTTCGGTAGTCCTTCTTCAGAACCTCCGTCTGCCGCAGCCTGATGTCATTCGTCCCCGCGTGCAGCACGACAGCTCCGACGCGCTCGTCACCGTTCAGGATCTCGGGAACCTGCGCAGCGACATCAAGAACACGAGCACCAGGAAAGCAGTGAGTGCGCACCTTACCTTTACCCGAGGTAGCACGGACATGGCGGACCATGGAAGTGCCGATGATCACGGCGTCGTCGCGTTCCGACTCGCGAAGAGGGGAGAAGCGGTTCCGGGTGGAGATCTCGAAGACCGGGAGGGGCGGAGAGGTTCTTGCTCTGGTCCTGGCTCGTGTCGTGACCCAGGGTGCAGGAGTGATTGAAGGCAGAGATGATCGCGTCCTCCTGGGCAGAGAAACGCACGGAGTAGACGAAGTCGGAGTCAAAGTCACAAAGTTACTAACCACTGACTTGTGAGCATCGGCGCGTGATGTTTCAAACGCTGATTGCCGATCTCGCAGCTCGGCTTGCTTCTCCAGCAGAACACGAATCTGCTTCTCCACCGACTCCAGCTCCAGTCGTACCGAAATCAGCTCGAATGTGTCCTCACCTGCACTCAGAGGTAACGTTAGACACACATCCGATATGTTCGCCATTATAACAGATGAACAGTAAATTAGTAGTAATAGTAATCAGTAAAGCAATCCGATTGTTTTTTGTTTTGTTTTTTTTTCTTTATAAGGAATAGTATCGAGGATAAGTTCACATGATATAAAAATAGAAAGTGCCTGTTTACAATTGAGTGGTAAAGAAGAAAATCAAGGATTAATGAATCAATTCGAGGGAGCTCCAAACACAAACACAGACCGCACGCAGATGTGCTTATGCCCCGTTGATGCAGGCTCTAAGCACAATCAACGTGTGTCTGTACTTTCAGAGAAGCTTTCAGAGAAACGGGTGTAAAAGATGAGACGACGCTCGAATAGGCACGAGGCCACGCGTGAAATGCTAGCGGGCTAAAGGCTAGTAGCCGAGATTCGGAAAGTTGGATCTAAGTAGCGATATCAAAGCAATCCGATTGTTTTTTACAAGGAATATTATCGAGGATAAGTTCACACGATATAAAAATAGAAAGTGCCTGTTTATAATTGAGTGGTAAAGAAGAAAATCAAGGATTAATCTGCGGATTAATCTGCGGAAAGAAACTATGCGCAAATAGAAAAAGAGACTCTAGGTGCAGTGTTTGGCTGTGAGAGATTCCATGAGTATGTTTACGGAAGACCAGTAAGCCTAGAGACAGATCATAAGCCTCTCATAGCAATATCAAAGAAACCACTGGGAGAAGTGCCACCACGCATACAAAGACTAATGCTTCGTCTACAGAAGTATGATCTGGCATTTGAATTTAAACCTGGCAAGCACTTAATAGTGGCAGACACCCTGAGCAGGGCTAGTATGTGTAATAACACAAGCACTACAGGGCTCCAGACTGCGACCAAATGGTCGCATTTTGCGACCAAAATTTGAGAGTGTGCGACTGAATTTTACATCCAGTCGCACATGTGCGACCAGTAAATTTGTCCCCCCTTTTTTTCTTTTTTTTACACGTTAAACGTGGAAGAGGCTTATCAATGAATCCGGAATGTGTACCAATGAGTGTGAGAAGAATAGGATGCAAGTGTAAGTGGCTGATGTGTGGAGAGGGAGGGTTCTAGAGATATTTGAGCGCGCGTTTGTTTTAAACGTCTGTGGGAAGGAGACGGAGACAAATATCACAACATGTGCGTCTGAGCAATGAGCACGCAAACAAACTATTCTTCCGACCTGCGGCTAGTGTGCCAGTTAAATTCACTTGCTGGCTTCCAAAATAATACATTACAACAGCGATAATAAAAAAAAAATGAACAAAATGACTAAACACTGTTCACGTGAGTGCCAAATGCTCGAACATGACCTGTCATTTACGCCGTCATCACCTGGGAGTTGATAGCGCGCGAGCGCAGGCGAGACCTGAACTGCAGACGTTACCATCGGTATTTAAACTAAACTCATTTAAGCTTTGCCAATGTAAACATTCAAGAGCAAGACGCGAAAGAGAACTCGCGTATAGAAGATTTGTGTGCGTGTGTGTGTGCGCGCGCGGACGCGATCGCGTGTGTATGCGTGTATGTGTAGGCTACTCATCTCAGACAGCCATAGATGTATGACAGCGCGCAAATATTGAGGACTCTTTCAAGTTTTGCACTTGAATGGACAAATTCACATCAAAAAGTAAACATGTCCGTCTTGATGAGTATCCTAGCAGACATAGTCTGTTTATGCCTTAAGTGAACTTATCTACTGAATCAGCTCTGAATTGAATAGCTTTTGTAACTTTAATAAGGATTATTCTTTAATTTATACAGTCAAATATGCAATGTTATTTTACATTTGATTATTTTTATTCAACTTCTGTACCTGAAAACTAATGTTAGATCTACCTGAAAAGCATAAAGTCAGTTTATTTTATTAGTATCTTTGCTCTATTGTATTTATTTGTGCTTTCGCTTGTTGTTAGATTATTTGTTTCTTTATTTTATTTGACAGCAGTCTTTTTTTCCCCTGAACATACCACATACCGAATCATACCTAAACCGTGAACCTAAAACCGTGATACAAACAGAACCGTGAGCTATTTGAAACGTTGCAGCCCTAGTACAGTGTCACAGTTGGAAGATGATTCAGAGTGAGAGGTTTGTGTGGCGAAAAGGCCACTGCAAAGGCATTGTAATTTCTGCATCTATTATCAAAGTATTTATTAGTAAATAGTAATATACTGGAAATTAGTTGAAATCTGAATATTTGGTTAGTATGTTGTTTTACGGTGTGTGCTCCTAAATTTTCTGGTTGTGCCCCTAAAAATTTCAGTTGGGGGCGCGCGTGCTCCTAGTGAAAAAAGTTAGTCTGGAGCCCTGCACTACAGAAGAAGAGGTGCAGGTTCATGTGGACTCTATCAAAGCACAGATGCCAGTGTCAACTGCAAAGTGGGCTGATATAGCCAATGAAACAATGAAAGATGAACATTTGAGGAGGGTGATAGAAATAATTCACATGCCGGGGGAAGGAGTGTTGGATAACCCATACCAACACTTTAAAGACGAACTGTCGGTGCTAGATGGAGTTCTGCTAAAAGGAACAAAAATTGTTGTGCCTATCTCCATGAGAAAACAGATGTTAAAACTTGTGCATGAGGGACACTTGGGTATGGAAAAGTGTAAGAGGCGGGCAAGAGAGGTACTGTATTGGCCGGGCATGCATAGAGACATAGTGACATTAGTGCAGCAATGTGACGTATGCCAACGGCACAGATATCATCAACCAAAAGAGCCCATGAAATCACACGACAAACCAGTGGAACCATGGAGAAAGGTTGGAATGGATTTATTTCAACTGAAGGACAAAGAATACTTGTTGCTCATGGACTATCATTCAAATTACCCAGAATTTGTGAGGCTGTCAAACACAACAGCAGAACAAGTGATTGTGCAAACAAAAGCCATATTTGCACGTCACGGTATTCCAATAACTGTAATAACAATGGACCACAATTCAAAACCATTTAAGCCCACCGGCAACTATAGTTGCCGAAGTGTATAGTTGTCATTTTCCTTTTGTAAGTATTTTTCTAGGTGTTATCCATGTTGTATGTCTCAATGCCATGCAAGGAAACAACCAAATAAAGGATTTCAAGAAAAAAAAAAGGTATTTACTTCCTTCCTGTCACATGAGGCTGTCAACTTCCTACCCCTACTTCCAGGAAGCATGACGAAGGCAAACCCTCCCAAAGAAAGCTCATTTTCATGTTACTAATAATTATTTTTTGTTGACATATATATCTACATAATCATGAAGGTCTCTAGAATCCTCCAAACAAAACAAATCTTACAATAGATCTATAGTTTTTTGTATACTTAGTCAAAAGTCCAAGCGGCAACTATAGTTGCCGGTGGGCAAATGCCTTGTAAGTACATATATCATGGGGAAATGGGGTATACTGTGTTAATAGGTTAATAATTCAAGGTTGTTGGACTTGTTTAGTGCATAAACATAACTTTACCCTTTAAATGACATCTCTACTGTTCATAAGTACTGTCTGTATGCACTGTTATTTTTAGTTTTTTGCCATTTTGTCATTTGTTTTTTTGCTTGTTATATAGATATCGTTTTTTATTATTTTATTATATTATTTGCATTTATTTATTTGCATTTAACTTTTTGATACACAATACCCTGTTATGGCTGCACTCTACCACTTTAACCCTTGTGCGCTGTTCATTTGAGGTTTACAGTCAGGCTGTTTGTGGTCTCAGAGACCCCAGGCAACAAAATGTAATTTTGTACAAATTTTGTACAAATTTTGTACAAATGTAATTTGTTACATTTTGTAACAAATTACATTTTTGATATATGCATATCTACATATTATGAAATCATAATTATAACAATAAAAGTTACTTTTTGTCAAAGTTTAGCAGTTTTTGTACTGAAAAAATCAGTTTTTCAATAATGTTACATTATGATTAGAATCAAACCTGATCAGGATGTTACAAAGAGAAAAGTTGGAGTCTTTAGAGTTTATCATTTATTTCAAACATCTGTTTTTCATAAAATTCTAAAAATTGTGTGAAGTGTGCCACTTCATTTCTGTCAATGTGTGTTCTTTCTGATTTTGAGGATGAATTTTGTCCGTTGACAAAAATCATTTGATTCTAATCATAATGTAACATTATTGAATATTATATTTTTTCTAGTACAAAAAATGCCTAAACTTCGACAAAAAGTAACTTTTATTGTTATAATTGTGATTTCATAATATGTAGATATGAATACAACTGGAAAACCTTGTGAAAATATGTCTTTCATTTAGTCAAATAGCAAATAGTGGAGCTCTGCAGCCATCTACTGGTTAAAGTGATAATTTGTTACTTTTAAAAGGTCATTTTCCAAAAGATGGGCAAAAAATCTTACACTAAACCATGTCAAATTATCCATGTTATCCCCATAAATGAAAGTTAGAAATGTGGGTCAAAAAGACCCCAAACAGCAGGTTTAAGACAAATGGATTTGTTGTTTGTTGTGTTTTCATATTCAAGAGATTATAAATTAGATTCCACTTTTTTGGGTTCGCATCAAACATTCTTCGACTTTTATACACAATAAATTTGTTTATGAATAAAGATTGATCTGTTGGAAGCAGTTATTTTGAGATAGATGCCAAATGTTCTCCTCCTATTCATATTTAACATTGAGGGGGTGCATACAAGCTATTTGCCCACCGGCAACTATAGTTGCCGCACATTCAAATACGATTTTCAAGAAGAAAAAAAAAAACTGGGTAAAATAAATGCAGAACATGTTCACATAGGACATTATTAACATGACTATATGCATGAAACCATTCAGAAAAATGTGGGCATAAATGGGTTAAGGACTTTGCAAGAAATTATGGCTTTGATCATTTAACACCAAGTCCCCTTTACCCGCAATCCAATGGTTTAGCGGAGAAAGTAGTGCAGATCATGAAACGCCTACTAAAAAAAAGCGCAGAGACAGGTGAAGATCCATACCTGGCTGTTCTTAACTAGAGCTAGCCTGGCATGCCAGACCTACATCAAGATGTTAGGTCTGGGAACTCTCCATTGACATACCTCAATCCGAGGGGCTGGATAAACGGTTGTCTTTCAAAATCCCTCTGCATGCAATAGGACAGCGCTAACCAACCAGAGCAACGAACGGCTGTGGCTGAGTGAGTCCCATGCGTTTTCCCACTAGCGGAGCTAGTTGATATATTAAACTTTTGCCGTATCCGGTCGTCAAAACTCCGAACACATCTTCCTTTTCTAAAAATGACTTAAGTGGCGTTCTCTTAACTCCAAGTCCTCCAGAGTCGCGGCCAAAGCCGATTCGAAAGACCGCTGCATCTTCATTGTTTTCAAGCAGCAGGGAAATCACCTATGGAAATCACGCGGAACGTCATGAACTGTGCCGTCATTGTGTTAAGCCCGCCCGCCGACTCTATACACGATGTGATTGGCCTGACCCGAAATTGGTTTTTCCAACTAAAAAGTCTATTGAGAGTTGCTAGACCACACTGGCAGCGAAATGATTTTCGCGGCCGCTAGGGTGCGTCTAGATTTCTAGGCTAAACTAGAGCATCACCATTGGAGAATGGCCTTTCACCGGCGGAAATGCTCATGAATAGGAAACTGCGGACGAAGCTTCCATCAGCGAATTAGCATCACAAGGTACAGAGTACACGGAATTCTGCGAATGAGAGGCAGGAGAGGCATTACAACAGAACAGCCAAACCACTAAGTCCACTAGCTCAGGAGGAAGTAGTGCGGGTGAGATGTGATGGACAGTGGGGACCGCTGGCCAAAGTGGTAAAAGGGACTACACCCAGGTCATACGAGGTGTTGACAGACACAGAACATGGAAAGGTAATGAGGCGGAACAGAAGACACCTGCTCAAAGTGCCTCAGAGAGACATAAGAATCAAGGAAAGTGACTCACATGACCTGGAAATCTCAAAGCAATGTGAACAATCAAAATTGCAAGGCAAGCTATCAGAGACTGATAAAGAGAAAGAGGGTGAGACTCAGACAGAACTTCCAAAAAGACAAATTAAAAGACCACAAAGACTGATAGAAGAAATGTGAAGTTGTGTTCAGATAACAGATAAAGTTTTTCCGTAAAACCAGGGTAATCAGAGATTATGTTCAGAGACTATGTTCAGATAAAGTTTAAAAACTTAAGTGAAGACAACTAAGAATTGTAAATGGTGGAATATAAAGATTTATTTGTATTAATTTTGAAGGAAAAAAATTGTTTGTGTTTGAAGAAAAAAAAGAAAAGAAAAAGGAAGATTTATTGATATGTGTTCCATATCAACTGGGCCACTAGATGGCAGTATAAAGCTGCCGTAAGCCAAGTTCAACACTATGTTAGAGCCTCGTCAATACAACAACAACAACAACAGGTTGCTTCCTTCAACAGCCTTTCACGTGACTTCAATAACCAATCAGAAGCAAGAGCTTAGACTGAGATAAACGTGAGTGAATCAGAGAGGCAAATTCAACAGAATATCCTTACTGTATTAAATATGTAAACACATAAATATGTAAATAATTAACTGACTAAACATTGTAAATATACTTAGCAAATTAACTCAAATATAAATCATTTTAAATTCTAAGCATTACAACTTTCCAATATGAAATATGACCTCCACTTCTAAACCTTACATTTGCTTAGTTGGGGACACTTAATATTCAACAATATTATTGATCTGCCTGCATTGACACCATTATATGGGAACTGATCTGAGCTGGACGATGACATCACTGTCTCCAGAGCAGCTATAATTATGTCTATACACACACACACACACACACACACACACACACACACACACACACACACACACACACACACACACACACACACACACACACACACACACACACACACACACACACAATTAACACTTTAATTTACAACAAAATGAGCCATCACTGAATTTACTTAAGCTGGACACTATTTTCTTATAGAAACAAATGTTGCATTATTTTCCTTTTATCAACCTTATCAACCTTTCCTGAAACAATCTAAAATGGCTAAATAAAGGTGACTACACTTGAGAAACGAAGCTATTCGAAACTCCGAATAACCAATGCTTTGCAATTGATTCACTGTTTCGAAGCGCTCAAAACACCACACGCTGGTGGTGACACCTATGGAAGCATATGGGTAGCAATATTCAATTTGAAATGTAATATGCAAAATGACACTGCAATATGTAAAATGGCATTGCATTCTGTATTTAAATTTACATTTTACATTACCATTCTAGCTACGTTTGGTGCAAAATAAAAATGAAAATGAAATTAAATAATTTACATTTACCATTTCATACACTAGTTTTAATATGCATATTGAAACGCTCTATAAGTTGCAAAATTAAAATGAATATGCATTACAGAAATTATTAGATATGTGTAACATGTTCAAGCAAAAAATGTGGCAAAATGATCATTCAAATGTTATTTTTCTCAATTGCATTTACACTCACAGTCAAGACACTTGCGATTGCATTTTCATTAAATGTCCCGCAATGAATGTAGCAAAATTCAATGTGCACAATGTGCACTTTTTTCTTATAGAAACAAATGTTGCATTATTTTCCTTTTGGAAAATAAAAGGAAAATTTCAATGTGCACAATGTGCACTATTTTCTTATAGAAACAAATGTTGCATTATTTTCCTTTTATCAACCTTATCAACCTTTCCTGAAACAATCTAAAATTTTGTTATACTGAAGGCAGTATAACAAATCTACTCTGATATTTGGATTCTTTGAGAACAAATTAGTGCACAAAAGTCAATGGCAACAAGAAAAGCAGCCGAGATGGAAGAAATAAAGGCATCCTTAAAGTTGATGGCAGATGAGCTCAGCAAAGTTGCCACTCAACAACAAAGCATCTTGGCCCTTATGGAGGAGATACGTAATCTGAGAGAAACAGTAAATTTGAGAGATAAAAAGATTGATGAACTTGAACAAAGGATTGACGCATTGGAACAACAAACTTGGAGTAAAGATGTCATCATTACTGGACTAGAGACAAAGCATCGCAGCTATGCCAGAGCAGCAGCAGGAGCAAATGAAGGCGAGGACGCTCCTCTAGAAGAATTGCAGACATTGGAACAACAGGTTTTGCTGTACCTAAGCAGTAAACATATCGATCTGGATGATAGTAATATCTCTAGCTGCCATGCAATCCCAAACAAGAATCGTAAAGAGAAGCCATCCATAGTGGTACAGTTAGTTTCACAAAAGCACAAGATTGAGTTACTGCGACAGACCAGAAAATTAAAAGGTACTGGAGTCTACATAAACGAGTATTTAACAAAGAAAAATGCTGAAATAGCAAAATGGAGCCGTATACTCAGGAAGCAAGACAAAATACAAGCAACATGGACAAGGAATGGGAAGGTGTACATCCGACCAAATGGAGAAGATCAAAACAGGCCAACTATAATAAGAAAATTGCAAGAATTGGACAGTTACAAGTGATGGTCCACTTCAGCAGGATAAAGGACTTTGTATTGCTATGGAGGAACTTGTGAAGAAATTGGGGAATATAACTATAGATGATATGTCTGACCGGGATGAACTCCAGAGGTATGGTTTTGAAAATGAAATTGATCCGGATATGCATTACTATAACAATCTTGACATAAATTGTAATTATTTTACGGAACAAGAATTTAACAAGAGTGTGGACATGTATGGTGCTCTGTCCGTCATACATTTCAATAGCAGAAGTCTAAGTAAAAATTTCTCCGCTATCAAAGAATTTCTTAAGTCCTTTAAAAAATTTACTATAATAGCAATATCAGAGACTTGGCTTGATGATGGCAAAGTGGGTGAGGTGGGTCTTGAGGGATACGAGTTGTATAATATCAACAGGAATAATAAAAAGGGCGGAGGAGTGGCTTTGTATATAGATCAATCATTAAGAAGTAAAATTGTAAAAAAATTATCATACAGCATAGACAATGTTCTGGATTGTGTAACAGTGGAAATCGAAGTAGAACATTCCAGTAATATAATTATTAGCTGTGTGTACAGACCACCAGGAACATGTTTGTCAATATTTAATGAAAAAATTATAGATTTGCTTAACAATATGACCACTGACAAAGTACAAATAGTGTGTGGAGACTTCAACATTGATATACTTAATCAATGCATCTTTAAAGGTATTTCTGAGTTTATAAATATAATGTACAGTAATCATTTATGTCCACTTATTGATAAGCCAAGCAGAATTACGTCAGAAACAGCAACACTAATAGACCATATTTTTACCAACAGACTTGAGGAAAAAGTAGTTGGGGGCTTATTTGTTACGGATGTCAGTGATCACTTGCCAGTGTTTGCAATATTTCCAAATTTTTTTAAACAAAAAAAGAAATCCCAGACTAATAATAAATTCATAAGAAGATGTACGGCAAAAAATATTGAAGAATTCAAAAAGGAACTCAGTAATCAAAACTGGTCTGATATTTATACAGAAAGTGATGTAAATGTAGCATACAATACTTTTTTGTATAGATTTATTGAGTTGTATAATATCAATTGCCCCATGAAAATTATTCACAACCAAGAAAATAAATCAGCAAAAAAGCCATGGATAACAAAAGGTATTGAAAATGCATGCAAGAAGAAGAATGCACTATATGTGAAATTTGTTAAAAAAAGGACCATTGAGTCGGAAGAAAAATATAAAAAATATAAAAATAAATTGGGAAGTATTATCCGTAATAGTAAAAAACAATATTTTCATACCCTCTTAGAACAACAAAAGCAAAATATGCAAGGAACTTGGAAAGTATTAAATAAAATTATAAAAAAAACGAATAACAAACGAGAGTGTCCAAGTTATTTCATGAATGACAATGAAGTCCTTATTAGAAATCCAAAGGAGATAGTAAATGAATTCAATGATTATTTTGTTAATGTTGGTTTCAATTTGGCAAAATGTATTATTGAACCAAAAAGTAAAAATATAAAGAGTTGTGAAGATACCAGTAGGAACTTCTCCTCTATGTATGTGTCTGACATTAGCAAAAATGAAATACTGGAGATTGTGAATGGTTTTAAAAATAAAAGGTCAACCGATTGGACAGATGTGGATATGAAACTAGTTAAAAATACAATCCATTTAATATTAGAACCCCTGACTTATATCTTCAATTTGTCCTTTAAATTTGGAGCGTTTCCAGACCAGATGAAAATTGCAAAAATTATACCAATTTACAAGAGTGGTGATAGTCATTTATACTCAAACTATAGACCAATTTCATTATTATCTCAATTTTCAAAAATACTGGAAAAACTTTTTTTGAAGAGGCTTGATAGTTTCATAGAAAAATTCATGATATTAAGTGACAATCAATATGGATTCAGGAGTGGTCGATCGACTTCAATGGCAGTAATTAAATTAGTTGATTATATAGCATCTGCATTAGACAATAAGTATTCTACTTTGGGTGTTTTTGTCGACCTCAAAAAAGCCTTTGATACTATTGATCATAAATTGTTAATGAATAAACTAGAGCAGTATGGTTTTAGAGGCCGTGCTCACTCTTGGTTAGAAAGCTATCTTGACAATAGACACCAGTATGTTCATTTTAATGAGCATCAATCAGAAATGCGTAAAGTAACTTGTGGGGTGCCCCAGGGTTCTTTGATTGGTCCTAAGTTGTTTTATTTATATATTAATGACATCTGTAAGGTATCCGATTTGTTAAAATGTGTATTATTTGCAGATGACACAACACTGTATGTATCTGGGGAAAATCTTGACCAACTAATTATTGATGTGACTAGAGAATTATCTAGGATTAAGCAATGGTTTGATCGAAATAAACTATCTTTTAATTTAAGTAAAACCAAATATATTATATTTAGTAATCGACAAATTAAAACCAGCATGAGCCTAAAGATTGATGATGTGGAACTAGAAAGGGTAAATGAAAACAAATTTCTTGGAATAATATTAGACCATAAACTATCCTGGAAACCTCACATCGCTCATGTCCAATCCAAACTGTCTAAAATAATAGCTATATTACACAAAACCAAGTACTTTTTAAATACGCCTTCTTTGTATATTTTGTATTGTTCTCTTATTGTTCCATATTTTTCTTACTGTGTTGAAATATGGGGGCATGCCTACATTACAAACACAAAATCCATTTTTATTTTACAAAAAAAAGCTATAAGGATAGTCAATCATTCCCTGTATAATGAACCGACAACTTCTATATTCTGTAAATTTAAAGCAATAAAATTTCCCGATTTAGTCAGTCTGTTTTTATGTTCAAAGTAAATAGGAAAATAGTGCCCGAAAATATATTATGTTTGCTTGAAAACAGGGAACAGAAATATAACTTAAGAGGAGAGAACATGTTTAAAAAACAGATGGTCAGAACAAACTTTAAAATGAACACCATCTCGGTAAAAGGGGTCGACTTGTGGAATGGTCTCACTGATGACCTTAAAGGAGAACTCCGGCGCAAAATGAAATTTGGTCTAATTACACATTGTTACCTAGTCAACTGTTATCTGAGATTTGTTTTCATGATTATCGAATGTAAATACTTTTATCTCTAAAACCAGTTTAGCCTATAACACTAGTATAACGCTAGTATATAGGGCATAGAGTAATGACAAATAAAAATCGCTAGTTAATACCACTAACAAGGCTCAAAATAGCCCAACACTAACACGGTAGCATAATCAGGGTCCCTACATACAAACCGAAGCATTGAGAACGTTGTAAGTGTACAAACAGTTTAATAAGAAGATATTTTATACATACAGTCAGCTTCGCGAAAACAGATAGGAGCCATCTTTGGAAAACAGTCTCGAGCAATCGAACCACGAACGCCGAGCCACCTTATCACAACAACTGGCTCGTTCACATCTCAACAGCGCACTTGGCTCGGCGTTCGTGGTTCGATTGCTCGAGACTGTTTTCCAAAGATGGCTCCTGTCTGTTTTCGCGAAGCTGACTGTATGTATAAAATATCTTCTTATTAAACTGTTTGTACACTTACAACGTTCTCAATGCTTCGGTTTGTATGTAGGGACCCTGATTATGCTGCCGTGTTAGTGTTGGGCTATTTTGAGCCTTGTTAGTGGTATTAACTAGCGATTTTTATTTGTCATTACTCTTTGCCCCATATACTAGCGTTATACTAGTGTTATAGGCTAAACTGTTTTTAGAGATTAAACTATTTACATTCGATAATCATGAAAACAAATCTCAGATAACAGTTGACTAGGTAACAAAGTGTAATTAGACCAAATTTCATTTTGAGGATCAATTCCATTCATTACTTTAAAAAACAGTTTAAAATTATAATTTTTGACAAATATTCGGATGCTTAAGAAAAATTGTCCAAGATAAGTTTAGGCATAAATGTTGTGCTTAGATTTCAATAATATAAATAGTAAATAAATATTTGTAATCAAGTGCAGAGGTTTGTATGTATATATGTACATATACGGGTATATAAGCTGTATGTGTATATAGAAATGTGTGTATGTATGCATATTTTTATACATGTATATTGTTTATGTTCAAATTTTGATGGGTAGATATTGTTTTGTAAATAGGGTAGGCGTAATAAGCCACGGCTTCAGCCTACACCTGTTCGGTTACCTTCTTTGTTTGTAATGAATTTGATGTATATATATTCTGTTTCATGTTTAGAAACGAAATAAACCTTTATTCATTCATTCCTTTATTCATTCACAATGAAAATGCATTCCGAGCCGATCACGCCCCCTCCTGCCCTGTCAATCACTGCATCAAGGCGGGGCTTAAGACGTGGCGAAATCTGGATGCCTCAATACATATTGTGTAATAGGCTATGACTAAATGGAATAAAATGACTATTTTATTATATTCTGTTCTAATGCACACCAAAGCAAATATTTTATCACATAAAAACTTGATTTCAATATATGAGACATATTCATTTTGTATCGAATGCTTTTTATTCCATATCTAGATTATATGAAACATTATTATTCTAATGTAAAGACAACCAACATAGTACATAAGAACATAGTTCGTGTCTGGCCAGTGTTGTGTGAGAGAGAGAAAAATCACAGGACAGGTTAATCACTTTTGGAGGCTGGCTCCATTTATCATCAAAACAAAAATAAGTGACAGATTAGTCAGACCAATAGTATTATGTTGGTTTTGTTACTGACACATATATTATTCTAGACCCGACGGTGTCTGGTCTGTTAATACTTGACAGATTAGGTTGGTGAGGGCGAGGGTCATCCTCGCTCCGATGCGGGACAACAGGTCATCAAACTGGGCGCGGGACAGGCGGAAGTACCGCTGAAAGCGGCCGTCATCCAGGCGCTGCACCTGGAGCGGTGAAACTCACCAAACTGGGTTCGCCTCCGAAGGGTCTGGTGCGTGACCGTTAGTTACAACGAAAATGTTTTGAAGTACTTCACTGATTCTGAAGACGATCTGATTGTCGTGACGCAGAGAGGTCACCTGCTCTCTGGCGCTGCTCTGATGCAGTCGCTCTGTTTGCATTCGCCTGCTTCAATGCGTTCACGTCGGGGACAGAAGTTATTTTCTCCTGCTGCTGCATTGGAAGAACTTCGCGAATCAGTGATGAAGAAACCGTGTAATATTCAGAAGAGAGGGCTGTATTCAGCGTCGACTCTGCAGAAGAGGATATGTGTTTGGAAGGTCGCGATCCAGTTTTAGATCGGTAAGTGTCTAAACATTTTAGTGAGTTTGTGTTACATTGCTTTCTGTTTTAGATTTTCTGCACTATTGCGGCTTATAAGTACATTGAAATGCAGTGAAATTGTTATTCAAGCGCTGAATTAGAAGAAACCATGTACAAGATTACTTTGTAACGTTAGCTATAGGCTATTGTTTTGTATGTAGAACGCAAGACGAAGTTCAAACAAAAAAAATCATAGAAGAAAATGTAATTATATGTGTGTAAGGTAACTAGTTGTGTTAGGCGTGTTTCTAATAACTTTTGTGTAATAGACTATGTGCACGTTAGCATATGCTACTTCCGGCTGCGAAACCGATATGGGGTGTCTAGTTTCCGGTAGCCTTATGGACAACGTAGATTATGTATATTTCTCCAGATGTCTTGGACATTAACCGAAGATTTCAGTCGATATTATAATATAATATTAGAGTCGATGATGTTCATCGACTGGTTAGTGATTTTTCTCCAGCTCCCCAGAGCAAGAGAGAGAAAGGGGTTTAAATATTACATCTCTCAGTATGTCATACAGGGAGTACACATGTAATACAGGGAGTAAAGGTATCCGACGTTGGGAAAGGGAACTAAAAAAAGTCCTCGCTCTAGACTAGGGATGCAACGATACCGCTTTTTCAAAACCGATCCGATCCGATACCAAAATTCTGAGTATCGGCCGATACCGATACCAATCCGATGTGCAGTGCACCAGTGCAGTTTTTTTTTTAAATCAAGTATAATTTCTATAACTCTGTGTGTTGAACTGATAATCACTCTTTTGTGTGTTAAACACAATCTCCTTAATACAGACAACTTCATTATAGAGAAAAACAACAAATCCCAAAAATATATGATCATAATCTATGACAAAAATGCTATTATAAACTAGATTAGTGGATAATTCAGCAGTAAAATTTAGTCTAGAAAAATCACAAGTGCACAATTATTGTATAAAATCTGAACATTTAGTGAAAAAAAAACATTTAGTGTGTAACAAATAAGAGACAATAAGTGTAACACTAAATTTCGTAAAACATTACACATTGCTCTTTGTATTGTTGTAAAATACATTAATGAAAAACAAGACAACAAAAATCAAAAAGATTAATTATTAAAAATAGCCTAGGCTACTATAAAATTGAGACATGTTTTAAATGCATAGCACAGCTGTTTAACGAGTCAGCAACATATGATAGATATGACAGAACAAGAAAGGCTATTAATAATCTTTCATTGCGCAAAAGTATTATGATATGAAAGGCTCAATACAGTGCTGCAAACAGTGCTTATGCGCATCCCGAGCGCAGAATGATGCGCTTGAAGCAACACGGAGTCACAGCCAGTGTTGCCAGGTCCGTGTGCCTGCACTGTTTCCGCGGGTTGTTTGTGTAACTTTAGTGCACGCGGGTTGACGCGATTGTTTTACCCACTGGAACGTGATTGTTATTGAGGAAACACCCGGGAACGCTATTTGACTATTTTTGGCCGTGATTGGGTTAGTTTTGTTGAGCAATTGGGCTGGTATTGTTGTGCAGACCTGGCAACCCTGGTCACAGCGCGCAGCTCTTCGTGTCCGCAATCCGGATTGAAAAGTTCAAGGCACAAAGGAAATACATATTGATGCGTAGTGTATTATATAGTATCTATCTATGCAATAGTTTATTCAGCCTTTTCGTTTTAACAGTTTTAAATTTCAGTCACTATGCGTGTGAAGAACAATTATAATGCTCTGACTCTACTCTAGTGTTGTGATCTAACAGACACCCTGATTTAGTTACAGCAATAAAGTCCAGCAATATAAAGTTGTTTTATCCGAAACCATAGACCTTTATCTACAGATCAAGTATAATAATAGTAACATTGAATCATCTTAGAGAGTGTTTCATCATGCTGACTGTCGTAACCGAACGCGACGCGCTGTTTGAATGCTGAATGGAATGACTGAGAGCCGCAGTGGAGGAAAAAAGTGTACGTGATCTTGATTTTAATTACTTAAATATTAATTTATATCTCACATTATACTATATAATGTCTTCAGAACACTTATAAGATAGTGGACGAAAACTTTATGGTGCTTTATGATGTTTTTGTGCCTTTTGTGGGGCTTAACAATAACACAATAGTATACGCACAATATCGGATTTGGATCGGCCTCTTCTGACCGATACCCGATCCGGCAAAAATGGCAGTATCGGAGCCGATACCGATACTGAGTATCGGATCGATTCCGATACTCCGATACTAACCTATCGGATCATAGGAAGGTTCTAGGCACTTCAAAATCAGAGAAAAAAGCCTATTGTGTGTAGTAAATGGTGTTCTAATCCATGTTGCTGTTACAATCACGTCATTTTTGCGGCGCGCACCTTTGGGCTCATGCGGACCCGTCGAGTTAAACAAGGCTTTACGCTTTAACCATTAAACCAGCTCAGCCACAGTAAGTTTTTTTTTATGTTTTAGGTCCATTGCGAACGATTAAACTAAGTTAACGCCGGTCCACTGATGTAAACAAGACGGCAACCGGAAACGAAGTACCCAACGTCCGCCCTCAAGCCGGAAGTTAGCATTTTTCTCGTGCACAGAGCGAATTCAACAGTGACGAAACTTCAGAGGATGATAGCTAAGGTACCAGAGGCCTCTGGACAACATGCGTCCGTGCATCCTCCGTGTGTCTGCTACATCTGCAGCTGCCTCAAGAAGTTCAAGAGGAAAGAGACAGCCCAGCACTGTGTGGTAAGCAAATAATGCGAAGCAAGTAAAGTAATGTTTAGTGAGAGAGAAAAAATAGCATTTTAGGGCATTATTATTGTCTGATTTCAGTCTTCATTATTAGCTGGTAGTGTAAATATGCAGGGTATGGACTCAGATTGTTGTATGTGAATGATCGTTTGAATATAAAATCTGTAAACTGGTAGTGTAAATGTGCAATCAGGGCAACAATAGAGGGGCTATGGATGTAGATTGCTGTATGTGAATGATTCTTTGAATATAAAATCTTTAAGCTGGTAGTGTAAATGGGCAACAATAGAGTGGCTATGGAGGTGAATTTTCTGTATGTGAATCATCCTTACAGATTTTATATTCAAAGCTGGTAGTGCAAATTAGCAGTCTGGGCCATACCTGTCAACACTCCCGTTTTTCCCGGGTTTCTCCCGTTTTTTAGCCCTATCTCCCGGACCCCTCCCGGTTTGTTATTTTTCCCGGGAAACTCCCGTATTTTGCATGGCCCAAACTCCTTTATGAATAATCGGACCAATATGTTTGTCTAATGTTGACCAGTTGCCAGATTGTATTAAATGCATTATATTCACACAATCCACAGACCATTTACAAGTTCAACCCGTTTGTCACCTCAACCTGGCAACCTATAAACCCAGTTGCGCACGCAGTCGCGGAAAGTTTAACCCGAAAGCGAGCCGATAGACATGATGGCAGGTGAAGGCGGTGTCCTCGCAAAGAAACTGAAGTACAGTTAACGCGCTGCTTCAGGAAGAATAGGGATAGCACACAACTGAAGTTATTCAGAGCAGAGGCCAGACAGACTCACGGAGGCGATTGGCATCTCACAACTCGCACTTTATTCCCAAATTGAACTCGTGTAGGCTACTCGTTACTTAATAAAGAAAGATAAAAATTAGCATCAAACAGAAATTGCCCGCATATACGGGGTGTTCGCATAGACAGTAAAGGGGGTCTTCGAGGCACACGGGCACGGCACATACAATACAATACTGCCGACAGTTCAACAAGGAGCGCACAGCTCTTAAAGGGGCCGCACCTTATTTCCACTCGTTACTAGTTGCAAATTTGTAGGCCTCTGGACAACATGTAAAGCATCCATGTGTGGCTGCAACATCTTCAGCTGCCTCCAGAAGTTCAAGAGGAAAGAACGAAAGAAAGAGATGAGCTGGCAGGACATCCCACCAAAAGCAAGGTTTTTGACCCTCCTTCTCGTACTTTTTGTGGGTGTCACAGTCCTGTGCACATCACCAACGGCAGCAGGGCAGGTAGACGCATATATAAGGTGTAAAGTGTCACAACTGTGATTTAGCTTTCTTGTAGCTTTCTTTCTTTTTTGATGTGAAGTTGCTGCCAACTCATGTGTCAACCACCTGAATTTAGTTTTACATTCTTGTATGAAAAGCACTCTAAACAATGTTTGATTGATTTGATTATGGAAAATAAAGAAATAATATATCAACCAACCAGTTTATTGCTTATTTTTTATCATTAGCAAAAGTTTGTGTTTCATGTTGCATGAGTACACCGAAGAAAATTCCTAGTCTGTAAAACCTTTCATTAGGGGTGTCCATGGTTAACCGATTAACCGTTAAAAAATGCGTAACCGAGTGAAACATTTTGCTCGGTTAAGTGGCGTCAATAGCGTGATTGTTGCACCACCAGAGACCGCCAGAGCGCCGCTCACAGACATTTGTAATGTCCACAAGAAGTTCACTTTTCATAATTTTAAGGCCGTAAATAGGCTTTCATTTCTCAAATAGTGTAATGTCTTAATTTTAGTTTGCATAGGTCTTAAATTAAGGAAAGACGAGTAAGGAAAGACGAGGTGGTAGCCTATTCACCTTACTGAGGGGGATGTGATCAAAGCCTGGAGTGGAGCAAAAGCACGTTCCTCTCTCCACTCTAAGCATTCTGTAATCACTTCGCTCATAGTCCACTCCTGGTTTTCAATTCCCGCTCACAGAAAAACTAACATGTAAAAAGACCGCTTTCAAGTAAACATTTTTTTAATAGTTGGTTCGGATGAGTAGCCTAACTGAGTAGCCTATTTAATTGGAATATCAAATAGGTTGTGCGATTATTCAAAAAAATCATGTTTTCGGTGCTGACGCGTTCAATGTAGCCTGGGTGGCGCTGCCAATAACCTATAAGCTGTCAAAAAGAACAGGCAAAAGTAATGATTATGATTATGAATATGTCAAATATAGCAAGGAGACATTTAAATTGTTTATTAATAAATAAGTGTTTTCTGTCAGTGTCGGCTCACTCGGCTGGAAAGATGAAGTTGACGATGCTGACTCGCGATCTTCACAGTGAACGCGCCAGAGAGAAATGCACTTTTCATACGGATTACATAAGAGCAATCTGTTTTCTTTCGTTTTGAATTGTTCTGTTTAAAAGTAGACATTTCAATATAGATATATTTCTCAGGTATGTTAAGTACCTTATACGCGGAGTTTCGGTTTCGGTTCGTTTATAAGACGCGCTCAGTTCACGCACTGGCGGCTCCGTGTCGTGATTATCTAATGTCTGCTATATTTACTTATATTTATTTAATCCAGGTAATTGGTCGATGAAACGCTGATTAAAATTAAGATACAATTAATACAAAACGAAATTCACTTTAAAGAAAGGCTTTGTGCTTTCTGTTTGAGGTCTCTGGAAGTTTTTGTGCCGCTTCAAGAACTGTCACGTCCCATTGTTTGTTCCATATAAATGCGAACACGAAAAATAAAATAAAATGAATATTTATGTTCTGGGGAGAACTAACCCATCTTCATTCGGCATGCAGTAGCCTAGTACTTTTGGTTTGTGCAGTGTAATTCACAGAATTAGGTAGCCTAAAACAATATTTTGCCACCTAAAAGTTATAGATGTTTTGTGCAGTTATTAAAGGTGTTAAAAAAGAACTACCCCTTTCTCGCGTGTCTGTATCTCGGGGTTGCGGCGCGCACATTATGGTTAACCGAGTATTAACCGATAAGGGCATCGGTTAACGGTTAATGAAAAACTTGAAAACGTGCAGCCCTACCTTTCATTGACCTTTCATTGACAATGGCAATAAAATCTATTCCGATTCATACTCCGATACTGTGTATATATATATATATATATATATATATATATATATATATATATATATATATATATATATATATATATATATATATATATATATACACACACACACACACACAGGGACGGACTGGGACTAAAAAAACGGCCCTGGACTTTGACTAGGCCCGGCCCAAAGCAATCGGCGCGCAGAAACTCGACAACAATAACGCCTGCCATGAGTGTCACAAGACTTTATCTGTGGCTCATGATACTATACCATCCAAATTACCAAATTATAGCTAACAGCATATTCTACAATCTATTCCATGCTGTCTTAAAATGAATTTATTACTTAATTATCTTAATTAATTTATGCAGTAATTAATCTTACCTACTGCACAAATAATAATATGTATAATATGTATAATAATGAAATGTAACTTCTGTATTCAAAATCTTCAATGTTTGTAAGCATTAACTGTAACGTTATCAACATTTTTAAAAGTAAAAGCACAACATATTTCTTAACATTCTCTAGAGTTTATCTTATTTTTATTCAGAATACATAAGAGTTGCCTGTTTGCAAACTTGCAATCCCCCCCCCCCCCCCCCCCCCCCCCCCCCCCCGTGCTTGACAGGGGGTATGGCTTATCTAAATGAGATGTAAATGAGCTCTATTGTCACACCCAGGCAGCAGAGAGAGGTGAGAACTGCAGATATTTAGAGGCGGTTTTCTCTGCTTTTAGTTTTTCTGAGTGCCTACCTTCAAATGGCCACAACTTCTAAAAATATTATCAGATTACCATGTGTTACACATCGTTGGAAAGCTTGGAAACTACACTTTCAGAATCTGTGAATAACTCAAAATGCCCCAGAACCGACTTGTGTCCCTAGTTTCCGTAACTGGTCACATTTGGTGGCAGCGTGGTGTTATTTTGGTGGTTTTTGCACATTTGGTGAGTTTTATTCCTACGAACTGTGGATGCAATCTTTTTTTTTTGGTGCTATCTGGATTTTACACTCTTTGAGAGCAGTGGATTGCAAAAAAACTGGTGTGGAGATATTAAGGGACTTTTGCGGTATTTATTTATTTTATTTTTTCTACTTTACGTGCTTTTTGTGAGTTTTGGACTGGACATTTTATCACCATGTCGGCTGATGAAAGTGAAACTTGAAAACCAAAAGATGGCAGCATGTGTCTCTGTTTGTGAATGACTGAGTGATGACTGAGTGATTGATATCTGTTTGTTCGTTGGAAAATTGCAAACCGATCACTGTACCTAGCAGTGCTTTTTGAATCCGGTATCCGTATAATCCCTGTCTGGAAGAGATCTGTTTTATGCTGACTAATCGGTGCCTGGAGCCTGGAGCCTGCTTACCTCCTGGAGCTTGAGTGCAGACGTGTCGCTGATTTTTGATGTGCCTGATCTCTTCATGATGAAGGAAAGTGCTTTTTTCCCTCATTCTTACTGCTGATTTAAGACATAGTCTGATGTTTTAGAGGTGGTTGGTCTTGATTCTAACTCTTTTACCTGCAGCATTGCTATATCCGCCGGGCTTCCTGTTTTTGAGTCACAACATACTACATCATTGGTCATCGTGGTGAAAAGGAAAACCCGTACGGGATTTCTACTGTCACTGACCTGGACACCGTTATATACTCGGACCTGTTTTTTGGCTGTCGGGCCCCATGTAATATTTTGTCTTTCCACGTCTGGATGGTGTGACGGGCATGGAGAATAAGAAGTGGTTGCTCCTTGCCTTTTTATGTTTTTATTTTTCTTTGTCCTTATTTATTACTGGGGGCATCTACCACTGGAATAGCTACTCCGGTCCAGTGCTCCCAATACCGTTTCCAAACCGCATACTTCCCTACTATTTAGTATGGGAAAAAGAGTAGGCGAGCGAAAAAGTATGTATGAATCCAAAAGAGTAGGCGAGAATTACCTGGGTGACGTACTAATTATCGCGAGATTCGGACTTAAGTGCGTTCGAATATGCCTACTTTCCTACTATATAGTAGGCGAAAACAGTACGTGAAAGAAGCAGTACGTTCGAAACATCAGTATTCATAAAAGAGTAGGCGAGAAGTTCCCGGATGGCTTACTGCTTCCGGCCCGATTTTTGAGTGCAGTCCGATGGGTACTCTTCTATCCCAGGAGGCCACGCGAGAGGATACGTCATATAAAATAAGAAGGATAGGTCGTACTACTCGAACATGACGCCGGACGAAATGATGACGGACGAGAGTGTTTTCAAATGTGAGTATTAGATATTACAAATCAAATGATCGCATGTGTTGAACTACTGTACAGTAAACTGTTGAATTGTTGAAGGTGTAAAGACGCTATATAGTATGATAAATTTGTGATTTTGCTGTAAATCACGTTTTATTGTATAGCTAACAGAGGAGCTCCAGTAAGGACACATCTCCAAGCTGGATTTGCATACATTTTAAACCGTATGCATCTTAAATAATTACTAAATGTCTATTTAATATCTGGTAAGAAAATCTAATATAAGAATTGCATATTGTCTAATAGCCTATGAAATACACTTCTGAGTTACGTATACTATTGTTTAAGATAATTCACTGTTGTCAACACTGTTTACATTAGACAAATGTGCTGTAAATAATTTTATATAATATTTGTGCATTTTTGTAGGATCTGAAATTTCTACAGACTGGTGTGGGTGTGATATAGCCTAGTGGATTTTATCTTTATTGTTTGTTTTTTTTCAAATGCATTGTAGAATTTGTAAATGTTATTTATCTAATATATTGTTGATATTGCTTAAATGCTTATTTAAAAAGAAGAGTGTTATGTCCATTTATTAAATTATTTTCGCTTAGCATACCAAGCTTAGTAGCGCGCGCCTGTGATGTGCTTCGTTCAAGAGTAAAAACGACGACCAGGAAGCCATCACTGAAGCGCTCGTTTTATTTATTCTTTTATCTTTTTATACTTCTTTTCAGGGGTAGCCTACTACATGAGCAATGAGGATGAGGAGCCCAGAGCTGAATCCTGTAGACGGTCCCATGGATGAGTCCCTCCATCACTCCATCTGCCCTTACTGCAGATTGTGAAGTGCAGCAGCAAGCAGGCACGGCTCAGCTCTGGTAAATTTATCAGGATAAAGCCCAGAATGCGAACCGCTGTGTTGAGATGGCAGTATGTGGGGTTTACCGCCTGTAAATACATGCTTGTAGTCTGAATAAAGCTTTGTTTCATGCGTTGTTGTCTTGTATATGCATTTGTTTATTGTGATGGTTACCTTTATTTGTTCTTTTACTCATTTATTTATGTTTATTATTGTTGTCAGTAAATAAAATATAATTATTTAGCCTAATGTATGCATTAATTCATTGCTTGACTGGAAATTGAGATGTTTCACTGCATTTATAGTGTGTACCTATTCATGTATAACTATCATATGACAAAACAAATTACATTCGGCTTGTTTTATTAAATTATATCATTTTTAGTATATAAAAAAGTAATATAATTAAGTATTGGTCAGCATTTGCAATGCAATTCATTCTAAGGTAATATTAATTTTTAAGGAGCGATACTTATATAAAGTATAAAATCAACAGTTTCCTCCAACAGAGATCTTCGAGCTGCACGTCTCTTTTGTGCAGACATTACAAACGCTGAGGAAAACTGTTCTAGGTTGTGCTGTCGAGTTACTGATGTTATGAAGTGTTAGTGCACCTGTCGCTCATATCATTTAAACTTATAAACTTATTACATACAAGATCATGGAAAGATACCATATCTAACAATGAACAATGATAATGGCAAAACAGAAAACATAAAGATCATTGGTTTGTGTACATCATAATATGATATTTATACACAGGAAAAAAAGAACAATAACAAGGTGAGATACTATTTATATCTACTTATTTATTTATACTATTTATATCTTTAAATAGTTCTGAGGAAAATAAATAAATTAACAACATATTCAAGAGATGACGTTTTTGGGGTTTCTTAATAATAAAAAAATATCGTTATAAGGATAAAACTTCTTAAATCAACCCTAAATGTATTCACACAAAAAAAATCGGCAGCTGTTTCTTCAACAATACAACAAAATGAGCAACTTTCATCAATATCAAGATATTTACAGATAGATGAATTAAACGTGTCGTTCATCTTTTAAGTTGTTGCGCTTGTGATAACGCGTCGTAGATCACATGATAACGTAAACATGGCGATGATGTCCGGATCGCATTCATACTCAACGAGATTTGGCTATAAAGTACCTACTCTTTTAGCGCTCGTTAAGTACTCATTGAAATTAAGTACCTACTCATTGAGTATGCGGTTTGGAACGCAGCCCGTGTGATTCATACAAGGGCACGTGTGCATTTGGTTGTTCACTTAATGTTGCATCATTCCTTCTGCCCCTTTTCTTCCCCTCTGATACTGTTGACTTAGTCTGTCTGTCCAGTATCATGACTTTATATGACAATTTTACCACTTTCTCCTGTGTGCTCCAAGATCCCAATTTTGGTCAGAAAAACAATGAATCGTATAAAAAAATCAACTAAGCACAAATATTTAATTGTTTTGTTGCTGTTAATGTCAGGGAATGTACAGCCCAACCCAGGCCCAGACACCCCTATAAGTTTTAACACCCCGGCTGATTTTAAAGAAAGATCTGGTCTTGGTTTCTTTCATTTGAATGTTCGCAGTCTTGTTCCTAAAATGGACATGTTGCGTATCTAGGCTCACTCCACAGATGCTGATGTATTTGTCTTATCTGAAACTTGGTTAAGAAAATCTGTTTCAGATAGGGAAATCAATATTAGTGGTTACAATGTTTTTAGGACTGACCGCCTTAATAGAGGTGGGGGTGTAGCAATTTACATCAAAAATCAATATCAAGTTAATGTACTACTATCAAAATCATTAGTTAAACAATTTGATTTTTTAGCTTTGGAGCTCGAAGTATCTAAATCACTTAGTATAACGGTTGTTGGTTGTTACAGGACACCCTCGGCTATTAGTGGTGCTCTGCCCTCCTTAATGAAACTTCTTTCTGATTTTAACTCTAAGGAATTAGTAGTCTTCGGAGATCTAAATTGGAACTGGTTACAACCAGTATCTGATGATTTCAGAGCTTACTGTGATTTATTAAATCTTTTTCATATTGTTGATAGTCCCACAAGGCCAAACCTCAAAAACTTGGAAAAATCATCACTAATAGATGTAATTCTAACTAATGCCCCTCATAAATATTCAACTGCTTCCATTTTTGCAAACGACATCAGTGACCACTGTGTCGTAGCAACAGTTAGAAACACTAAAATGCCTAAAACTAAACCACGCATTATCGTTAAGCGAAATATGAAGCACTTCTCAGAACAAGACTTCCTTAATGATTTATCAAACTATGACTTGGGAAAAATTAATATTAGTACAGATGTTGAAAGTGCCTGGAATCTCTTTTATGAAGGGTTTACCAATATAATTAATAAGTATGCCCCACTAAAGAAGTACAGAGTCAAAGGCCGAAACAATGGTTGGTTTTCACCTGACTTAGCAAATATCCTTCATGAGCGCAATGTGGCATGGGCAAAAGCCAGAAAATCAAATTTGAACTCTGACTGGCTGGTTTTCAGACAACTGCGCAATATATGTACTCTCAAAATTAGAAAAGCTAAATCTGATAATTTTCTTTCTCAAACCACTCATAATCTGAATAATCCTTCAAAATTTTGGAAAATTATAAAGTCGTTATCAGAAAACAGTAAAGGCCAGGAGCTTCCCTCAAGCATTGTCATGGACTCTCTAAAAGTTACCGACAAGACCAAAATGCTTGATTGTTTTAATGAACATTTCATAGCCTCAGGATTTTTATTTGAGTCACTCAGTCCTCAACAAGAGTGCTCCTCTACAGTTGAGACTGTTAGTCCTGACCCTCCTAGTCTGTCTTTTAGTTTCAGTCCTATCAAAGTTTCAGATGTAAATAAAGCCCTCAAGCATTTGGACACAACCAAATCTGCAGGCCCTGACAAACTGGATTCCTACTTTTTAAAGCTAGCAGGACATCTTATTGCTGTGCCCTTAACTAATATTTAGGGCCCGAGCACCGATGGTGTGAGGACCCTCTTGGAATTGCTCTGTTTATTATTATTATTATTATTATTATTATTATTAGGGCCAAGCCCTAAGGGCGAAGGCCCTATTGTTTTCCTAAGGATTATTTATTAGGGCCCAAGCCCAAAGGGCGAAGGCCCTATTGTTTTCCTAAGGATTATTTATAATTCTTCTTCTTCTTCTAATTATTTTTTTACTACCTTTTGGACACTTTTGGAGGCCTTAACATGCTCAAAAACTCCTGAAACTTTGCACACATGTCAGAACCCGCGGCCATCAGGGCCGGGCTGAAGATGGTACCCGGGCGTGGCAGGGGGGCTCGACAGCGCCCCCTGGAACGGGGTCGGAAAACATGGTCCATAAATCAAACACGCTTGCATGTAATAATATGAAACTCGGTACACATGTAGATCTCATCGTTTCATATATACTTCGCACTCTAACTTTTTACCCCAGCCCAACAGGAAGTCGGCTATTTAGGCTTGTTTGGAAAACGCATGCAAAGGAATGTGAAACACTCCTCCTAGAGAATTCAAACACACGGCACGAAACTCGGTCAGCGTGAAGTCAAGACATTGAGGATGAAAGTTTGCGAGGGGATTTTTGATATCTCGAACGGTTTTGGGCGTGGCGAGGAAACGAAATTATGGCGAGAAACGTGAAACGGGAAGTGTGTCATAACTACGGCATACATTAACTAATCTTGATGAAACTTCAGCAGTGTGTTCGTTGTAAGAGCCCGATCACATGGATGTGACTATTGTGAGTCAAAGTTATAGCGCCACCAACTGGCAGCAGGAAGTGTGTCACTTTCAAAATGCTTTGAAATCACCCTCTTATTTTTACCCGATTTGCTTCAAACTTCATCTGTATAATGTAAATACACGGCAGATGAAGACCTGTGAATGGATTCTTGATATCTTTGAAACTGTTGCTGTGGCAATCCATCAAACTTTAATATTCTTTTTGGATGCTTTTGAGACTCTTAGCATGCCTGAAATTGCTTAAAATTGCATGAAACTCGACAGACAGATCATATTTATTAGCCAGGTGACATGTGCATAGTTTCAGAAATGGGCGTGGTGCAGGGACTCTGTAGCGCCACCTTTTGACAAAAGTGGGGGGTTAGTTTCATCTAGAGTTACAAAAATCTGTATTTATATAGTTCTCCTCCAGCCAGACAACTTTCTAATTTACAGTCATTAGCAATAACCAAGAGGAAGTCAGATATTTTGGTTTGAATATGGTCATTTTCTCTCTGAGCCTACGTCTCTGTGACTGCTCTCTGTGTGTGTGTGTCTGTGAGTGTGGGGAGGGGGAGGGGGAGTGGGGCTATGTGCCTGCTCTCTGTGTGTGTGTGTCTGTGAGTGTGGGGAGGGGAGGGGGAGTGGGGCTATGCGCCTGCTCTCTGTGTGTGTGTCTGTGAGTGTGGGGAGGGGGAGGGGGAGGGGGAGTGGGGCTAGATTAACCATTTCACTGCTGTGTGGTTTGGCCTTCATTAAAAAAGGAAATAAATGTCTTAAGCCTTGTATTTTTTAAATACGTTTTTTTAATAAAGTAAAGGCATATAACAGACATGCTGCATTTAAATTTTTTTAATAAAACATTGTTTTTTATGTTTTTCAAGCCATTTGATTTATGAGGACTTTTGAAATGTCCTCATAAACCACCCATAAGTTGTAATACCAGTGTAATACACGTCATTATACAAATTTGTGTCCTCATAAATCACATAAACCAACCCACACAAACCAACCCACACACATACACACACACACACACACACACACACACACACACACACACACACACACACACACACACCAAATTGACGGTGGGTGGCAATGGTATATTTAAAAGTGCATAATTGTAATATCTGCAAGGCACCCCTAGTCCAGTCTTATTAAATGTATGCTTCATCTTTCATTTTAATTTGTAAATTTGATCAATAAATTCAATTATTTAGAATAATAAGATACTATATGGCTGTTACCCTAGGTAGGGCTGATCAAATTACATCATTTACATTGAAAAATAACAATGCATTAAAAGATGTTATGAGATTGTTTTAAATATGAGTCAATTAAAAATCGTTGGAAAGAATGATACTTTAAAACATAACACTGAACCGTCACTAGGTGTCGCCAGGCTACCGTCTTAATGAGCGAGTCATTGATTCATTCGTTCAAACGATTCGTTCGAACGACTGAGTCATTCATGAATGAGACAGGTATGGATTGGTCATTGAATCTAGGGTTTGCGATGTCTACCAATTTGGCATCAGACGATGTGTACAGTGAAACATCGCGATGGACGATGATATCGGGAGGAGGGGCGGGGCTAACGTTTTAATTTTTCACTTAAGCAATAAGCCCCGCAAAGCCGTGTTTTACAGTGGATTTAGAACAGCTAAGGGGCGTAGGCACAACGCGGAGATATTTTCCTCTACATCTCATCAGCCATTTTGATTTCGGCACGCTCTGAGTCTGCAGCAGCTGACCACTAGGAGCGAATGTACATGATGTACAATGTACACGTGACAGAGCAGCCAGATCCAGACTGTGCTTTCGCGCTGTGGCTGGCGCTGAGCCAGAGACAGACGCGTTCAGTGCTTGTCATATTATATCACAACTATTCAGTGTTTTTAACCACATAATGTTTATTTTAGGTTTCAGACATTTAAATGCATATAATTTATAGCAAAACAATACATTTATAGTTTGTAAAATACACAATGGTGTCTATGGAAGCAGCAATAACAACCCATTCAAATATATTTGCCGACGGATTTTATTCATATCAGACACACAGTGTAAGGAACTATAAAGTTAACTCTATTCTTCTCCCAGTTCACCGGCCATGTATTTCGGGAGAAACTGTTTTTTAAACGACAAAACAAACTCACTTACACACATTTGAGAATCAGAATAGAAGATAGTTGATGACATGGTAACCAGGTTTGTTAATATTTATAAATAAAAGCGCTAACGTTACATGTCATACAGCGCTATTTTGGCTGTGGTGAATCACGTGCCAAGCATGACGCGTCACCATGGAAACATGGGGGGGGGGGGGGGGTCGCGATGCTGGCTTAACTATGATATCGTCTATCGGCACAACCCTAATTGAATCTTTGAGTAAACCAATTTGTCCAAAATGCTGAATCATTCAGTAATGAGAAAACATGTTGCTGTGAGATGAGCAATGGTTCTGCTGTGATCTTTGTTTAACTATTTTCGCTGCTGAAACAGAAAAACCGTCAATATTGCATCTAAAATGTAAGTGACTTGACGTGTGTGTGTGTGTGTGTGTGTGTGTGTGTGTGTGTGTGTGAGAGAGAGAGAGTGTGTCTGTTACAGTGAAAAGAGTTTAACCCTTTAAGGCAGTGGATCTCAATCCTGGTCCTAGGGAGCCACTGCTCTGCATAGTTTGTATGTCTCCCTCATTTAACACACCTGATTCAGATCATCAGCTCGTTAGGAAAGAGCTTTATTAACTGAAGTGGGTGTGTCAGATAAAGGAGACATATAAAATGTGCAGAGCAGTGGCACCCATAGGACCAAGATTGAGAACCACTGCTTTAAGGCCTTGTCTTTTTTGGATATATCTTCTTTTTTTTTATGTGCATACAACCCATATATTTTAAATGTATTGTTTGCTTTAAATTAAATTAAGATTGTATGTTTGGTAATTGAACCTAAATAAATTTACAATTAATGTGCTATATTTCAGATCAATATAATTGTTTTCGTTCATTTTAATCAACACTAACTTTATTCTCTATCTGTATTATAAATAACTTATTTCTGCATAAATTAAAAAATCCCCAATAATCCAGACCAACCAGAGCGCACTAATTCTACAACATCATCAGTGCTGAAGCGGAACTACCAGAGCGGTTCGGCAGATAGCGAGCAGATATTTTGTGTCACGTCGTGCACAATAACGCTAAAGGCACCAGGCTGGCGGTGCCACTGGCTTTATATATATATATATATATATATATATATATATATATATATATATATATAAATATAGCTGCGAGCAGCGATGAAGGGCCAAAGCCGACGGTACCGCCACCCTGGTGCACCAGGGTTGCGGTGCCACCGGCTTGGGCCCGTAATCGCTGCTCGCAGCTATATTTATTATTATTATTATTATTATTATTATTTTTTTACTACCTTTTGGACACTTTTGGAGGCCTTAACATGCTCAAAAACTCCTGAAACTTTGCACACATGTCAGAACCCGCGGCCATCAGGGCCGGGCTGAAGATGGTACCCGGGCGTGGCAGGGGGGCTCGACAGCGCCCCCTGGAACGGGGTCCGAAAACATGGTCCATAAATCAAACACGCTTGCATGTAATAATATGAAACTCGGTACACATGTAGATCTCATCGTTTCATATATACTTCGCACTCTAACTTTTTACCCCAGCCCAACAGGAAGTCGGCTATTAAGGGTTGTTTGGAAAACGCATGCAATGGAATGTGAAACACTCCTCCTAGAGAATTCAAACACACGGCACGAAACTCGGTGTGCATGAAGTCAAGACACTGAGGATGAAAAATTGCCAGGGGATTTTTGATATCTCGAACGGTTTGGCCGTGGCGAGGAAACGAAATTATGGCGAGAAACGTGAAACAGGAAGTGTGTTGTAACTACTGCATACATTAACTAATCTTGATGAAACTTCAGCAGTGTGTTCGTTGTAAGAGCCCGATCACATGGATGTGACTATTGTGAGTCAAAGTTATAGCGCCACCAACTGGCAGCAGGAAGTGTGTCACTTTCAAAATGCTTTTAAATCACCCTCTTATTTTTACCCGATTTGCTTCAAACTTCATGTGCATAATGTAGACACATGCCAGATGTAGACCTGTGAAAGGATTATTGATATCTTAGACACTGTTGCCATGGCAATGCATCAAACATTAATATTCCTTTTTTTAAGCTTTTTCATGCTTTTTTATGCTTTCGGGCAGTTTTGGGGTTCTTAACGTGCTCGAAAACTCTTGAAACTTTGCACACAGGACAAAACCCGCGGCCATCAGGGCCAGGCTGAAGCTGGTACCCGGGCAAGGCAGGGGGGCTCGACAGCGCCCCCTTGAACGGGTCCGACAATTTGGTCCATATATCCAACACGCTTTACCCTATTTGCTTCAAACTTGATGTGTATAATGTAGACACAAGCCAGATGTAGACCTGTGAAAGGATTGTTGATATCTTAGATGCTGTTGCCGTGACAACGCATCAAACTTTAATATTCTTTTTGGATACTTTTGAGATTCTTAGCGCACTTTTGGGGCCCTTAACATGCTCAAAAACTCTTGAAACTTTGCACACGGGTCAGAAACCGCGGCCATCAGGGCCGGGCTGAAGCTGGTACCCGGGCGTGGCAGGGGGGCTCGACAGTGCCCCCTGGAACGGGCGTCCGAAAACTTGGTCTATAAATCAAACAGGCTTTACCCGATTTGCTTCAAACTTGATGTGTATAATGTAGACACACGCCAGATGTAGACCTGTGAAAGGATTGTTGATATCTTAGATGCTGTTGCCGTGACTATGCATCAAACTTTAATATTCTTTTTGAATACTTTTGAGACTCTCAGCGCACTTTTGGGGCCCTTAACGTGCTCAAAAACTCTTGAATCTTTGCACACGGGTCAGAACATGGGGCCATCAGGGCCGGGCTGAAGCTGGTACCCGGGCGTGGCAGGGGGGCTCGACAGCGCCCCCTGGAACGGGGTCCGAATACTTGGTCCATAAATCAAACACGCTTGCATGTAATAATATGAAACTCGGTACACATGTAGATCTCATCGGTTCATATATCCTTTGTACTTTTACTTTTTACCCCAGCCCAACAGGAAGTCGGCTATTATGGTTTGTTTGGAAGCGTATGCCCCTGGAATTCGATATACTACTTCTAGAGAATTCAACCAATCGCCACGAAACTCGGTCAGCATGAAGTCAAGACATTGAGGATGAAAAATTGCCAGGGGATTTTTGATATCTCGAACGGTTTGGCCGTGGCGAGGAAACGAATTTATGGCGAATAATGGAAATAGGAAGTGTGTTATAACTTCTGCATACATTAACTGATCTTGATGAAACTTCAGCAGTGTGTTCGTTGTAAGAGTCCGATCACATGGATGTGACTATTGTGAGTCAAAGTTATAGCGCCACCAACTGGCAGCAGGTAGTGTGTCACTTTCAAAATGCTTTGAAATCACCCTCTTATTTTTACCCGATTTGCTTCAAACTTCATCTGTATAATGTAAATACACGGCAGATGAAGACCTGTGAATGGATTCTTGATATCTTTGAAACTGTTGCCGTGGCAACGCATCAAGCTTTAAGCCTGGTTTATACTCGACGCGTCCGCGGCAGAAATGACGTCATTGCGGTGTGGGCGGTCGTGCGCGTTGGGTGCGCAAGACCCCATTTCGCCTGGCGGTGTGCACGGCACTTTTTGTAACTTCGCGCGCGGCGCCGCATCCGAAGATGAACGACTTCGAGCCGAATCAGGCCGAACTGGTACGTCTGTACCAGCATGTTTATGATCCTTCTATACACAGATACATTTGCATTGATGGGCGACCATAAAAGCCTCTCATTTTGTGAATAGGAACACATTTGCATTAAGCACCCAGTTTGCACTTGTCTAAAGTAATTACATTTACAAAATAAGCATACAATAACAGAAGTAAGCCCTGCTGATGAAATTAAGGTTTAAACACTCTTCAATAAGGCTTCAGTTGTTTAGTTTACATGCAGTGAAAGTAGGCTACAATAAACCTACTGCATTTATTACTCTTTTATGAATCGGCAATTAATAAACTACTAATAAACGGCAAACTACTTCTTCGCTGCTGATTCCTGGTGGTTTAGAGGAGAAGTACTCCGAGTCGCCCCCTGTCGTTTCACAGAATAGCACAACGGCGAGCGCGTCAAGTATAAACGCCTCGTCCGTTTGGAGAGGGGCGCGCGCAGTCAGCGGAGACTCGCGCTCGTGCGGACGCGTCGAGTATAAACAAGGCTTTACCATTCTTTTAGAATCTCTTCGGGTGATAGTTTTAACTCAAAATCATAAATAGGGCTATACTGCCCTCTTGTGTCAAATTGTGTCCTATTGTTCTCTTGATTTTAAAGCTTATTTACCCTTTCTAGACATCCCCAATTTTGGCTAGTGATGCATTCCTGACATATCCAAAATAAAAAGGTTTCTGCTCATAAGTCATTCTGAATAGACACATAATAACACATACATATTTAGAAAGCCAACCCTTGAGAGTCCAATTCAAGGCTCAAAATGAAACAGACTGTTATATATATAGATATATGAAGAGTTCAGATGCAAAAGCCTCTAAATGCCATCTGAAATTTTATTCTAAAATGATCATTTTTATCAAGCTCGTATATTTAAGTTCAATAATCTCACTTAAATGGCAAGAAAAATTACCCATTAATTGTCATTTAAGTGAAATTACTGAATTTAAATATACAAGCTTGATAAAAATGATCATTTTAGAAGAAAATTTCAGATGGCATTTAGAGGCTTTTGCATCTGAACTCTAAGCTTAAACATAAAAACAAAAACAACAAATATTTGAATTTATTGATCAAATTTAGGAATTTAAAATGAAAGATGAAGCATAGGCTACTGTTACCCTAGGTAGGGCTGATCAAATTAAATCATTTACACTGAAAAATTACAATTGCATAAAATAATGTTATGAAATTGATTTAAATGTACAAATAAGAAACAGTGGAAAGAAGTATACTAGGCTACTTATAAACATAACACTAAACTGCCAATAGGTGGCGGCAGGCGGCCGTATTAATGAGTGAGTCATTTATTCATTAATTCAAACGATTCGTTTAAACGGTTGATTCATTCAAGAATGAGACAGATGTTTAAGAATGGGTCATTGAATCTTTGACTCAACTGAACCGATTCGGGTCAAAATGCTGAATCATTCAGTAATGAAAACAATGAGTGTTCCTGTGAGATGCGCTGTGGTTCTGCTGTGATTTTTGTTTGGAACTATTTTCGCTGCTGGAACAGAAGACAAACAGCCAATATTACATCTAAAATGTAAGTGACTAAATTTTAACTGTTTATTGAACTGTTGTAGGAAATCAATGTCACATTTTGATATTGTATTCAGGAAAAATAATTGAGGCTGCTTAACACATATGTTAAAATATAGAAACTCCACATTTAGATTTTTAGAGGCAGTTACAGTATGTTGTTAACAGTGTGTGTGTGTGTGTGTGTGTGTGTGCTGCGCTCATATAGATTTCTCCTCGAGAGGCTGCGCGAGGTATTGCTTGAATTTATTTTACAAAAACATGTGCTATAATTCAGATCAATATATTTGTTTTCCTTAATTACAAATAATTTATTTCTGTATAAAATAATACTATATGACTAAAAACGCATTTGTGATCTTTTCTTTTTTAATCAATAACTTAAAAATAAACAGATTACTGCTCTTGTTTGAGGTCAAGAAATTAAAACCAATGCAATATGATGAATGTTTAAAAGATGGCACCGGCAGACTGTTTTCAACAGGTTAGATAAATATTTCTTGCTTAGAAATGTGTGTGTGTGTGTGTGTGTGTGTGTGTGTGTGTGTGTGTGTGTGTGTGTGTGTGTGTGTGTGTGTGTGAGAGAGAGAGAGAGAGATTGTGTCTGTTACAAGAGTTTAACCCTTTAAGGCCTTGTCTTTTTGGATATATATCTTTTTTTTATTAAAAAGAAAATGTGCATATTACAACCCATATATTTTAAATGCATTGTTTGCTTTTAATTAAATTAGGATTGTATGTTTGGTAATTGAACCTAAATAAATTTAAAATGAATGTGCTATATTTCAGATCAATATATTTGTTTTCCTTAATTTTAATCAACACTAACTTTATTCTCATCTGAATTATAAATAAATTATTTCTGTATAAAATAAAAATCCGAATAATCCAGACCAACCAGAGCGCACTATTTCTACAACATCATCAGTGCTGAAGCGGAACTACCAGAGCCGTTCGGCAGATAGCGAGCAGATATTTTGATATTTTGTGTCACGTCGTGCACAATAACCCTAAAGGCACCAGGGTGGCGATGCCACCGGCTTTTTATATATATATATATATATATATATATATATATATATATATATATAAATATACCTGCGAGCAGCGATGAAGGGCCAAAGCCGGCGGCACCGCCGCCGGCTTGGGCCCGTAATCGCTGCTCGCAGCTATATTTAGGGCCCGAGCACCGATGGTGTGAGGACCCTCTTGGAATTGCTCTGTTTATTATTATTATTATTATTAGGGCCCGAGCACCGATGGTGTGAGGACCCTCTTGGAATTGCTCTGTTTATTATTATTATTCTTCTCCGCAATGAATCGCATTTTTGAGGGCCTAAACATGCACGAAAACTCACGAAAATTTGCACACGCGTCAGAACTGGCGAAAATTTACATCTGATATGCGTTTCACACGCGTCAGAACTGGCGAAAATTTACATCTGATATGCGTTTCAAAATTGGGCGGGGCAAAATGGCTCGATAGCGCCACCTATAAAGGTTCAACGGAGTGCGCCTCGCGTTACGTTTCACGTACGTGTACGAAAATCGGTACATACATGTAATGGCCCAATACCTACAAAAAAGTCTCTTGGAGCGTAGCCCTAAACACAACAGGAAGTCAGCCATTTTGAACTTCCTCTCAGATTTTTGTGCAGTTTTTGCCATTTTCAGGCCTCGTACTTTAACGAACTCCTCCTACAGTTTTAATCTGATCATCTTCAAATTTGGTGAGTGTAATCTTAAGGCCTTTGCGACGTTAAATTGCGAAGATCTTGAGTTTTCGTCAAAGGGCGTGTCCTCGGCGGCCTGACAAATTTTGATGTTTCGCCATGAAACAGGAAGTTGCTGTAACTCAGGCAAACAATGTCCAATCTGCCCCAAACTTCACACGTTTGATAAGAGTTCTGTCCTGAACACATATCCATGCTCATATTCAGTTACAGTCACAGCGCCACCTGCTGGCAACAGGAAGTGACATGTTTAACACTGTTGTGGACTCCTGATAACATATAAAAAAGTGCCAGCAAGTGTTAAACATGCTAATGACATACTTGAAACATGCTAAAACATGCTAGCAAGCACTTAGCTAAGTGCTAAAGCATGCTATTACTGCAATTCAATAGGAATTTGCTGTAACTCAGGTATGGAATGTCCAATCTGCCCCAAACTTCACACGTTTGATAAGAGTCATGGCCTGAACACATCTACATGACAATATTCAGTTATAGTAATAGCGCCACCTACTGGCAACAGGAAGTGACATGTTTAACACGTTGATGCCCTTCTAGCAACAGGTTAAAAATGCCATTGAGTTCTAAACATACAAGAAACATGTTAAAACATGCTAGCAATACTTAGCTAAGTCCTAAAGCATGTTAATTCAATGAAACAAGACGTTGTTGTTACTCAAAAAGGCAACGTCCCATCTGTGCCAAACTTCACACGTTTGATAAGAGTTTTCTCCTAAACACATGTCCATGCTCATATTCAGACATAGTCATAGCGCCGCCTGCTGGCAACAGGAAGTGACGTTTAACACTGTTCTGGACTCCAAATAGGTACATACATGTAATGGCCCAATGCCTACAAAAAAGTCTCTTGGAGCGTATCCGTAAACACAACAGGAAGTCAGCCATTTTGATCTTCCTCTGATTTTTGTGCAGTTTTTGCCATTTTCAGGCCTCGTACTTTAACGAACTCCTCCTACAGTTTCAATCTGATCATCTTTAAATTTGGTGAGTGTAATCTTAAAGCCTTTGCGACGTTAAATTGCGAAGATCTTGAGTTTTCGTCGAAGGGCGTGTCCTCGGCGGCCTGACAAATTTCGATGTTTCGCCATGAAACAGGAAGTTGCTGTAACTCAGGCAAACAATGTCCAATCTGCCCCAAACTTCACACGTTTGATAAGAGTTATGTCCTGAACACATGTCCATATTCAGTTACAGTCATAGCGCCACCTGCTGGCAACAGGAAGTGAATGGTAAATGGTAAATGGACTGCATTTATATAGCGCTTTCATAGACCCAATGGCCACCAAAGCGCTTTACAATTTTTGCCTCTCATTCACCCATTCACTCACCGACGGCGGTGTCAGCCGTACAAGGCGCCAGCCAGCTCGTCGGGAGCAGCCGGGGTTAGGTGTCTTGCTCATGGACACCTCGACACTTGGTCAAGTGGAACCGGGGATTGAACCACCAACCTTCCGGTTTGTAGACAATCTACATGAACCACTTAGCCACTGCCGCCCCATAGTGACATGTGTAACACTGTTGTGGACTACTAATAACATATAAAAAAGTGCCAGCAAGTGCTAAACATGCTAGCAACATACTAGAAACATGCTAAAACATGCTAGCAAACACTTAGCTAAGTGCTAAAGCATGCTAATGCAATGAAAGAGGAAGTTGTTGTTACTCAAGAAGGCAATGTCCAATCTGCCCCAAACTTCACACGTTTGATAAGAGTCATGGCCTGAACACATCTACATGATAATTTTCTGTTAATTTTCTGTTATAGTAATAGCGCCACCTACTGTCAACAGGAAGTGACATGTTTTACACTGTGATGCAGTACTAGCAACATAGTAAAATATGCCATTGAGTGTTCAACATGTTAGAAACATGTTAAAACATGCTAACAATTCTTAGCTAAGTGCTAAGGCATGCTAATGCAATGAAAAAGGAAGTTGTTGTTACTCTAGAAGGCAATGTCCAATCTGCCCCAAACTTCACATGTTTGATAAGAGTCATGGCCTGAACACATCTACATGATAATTTTCTGTTAATTTTCTGTTATAGTATTAGCGCCACCTACTGTCAACAGGAAGTGACATGTTTTACACTGTGATGCAGTACTAGCAACATAGTAAAATATGCCATTGAGTGTTAAACATGTTAGAAACATGCTAAAGCATGCTAGCAATACTTAGTTAAGTTTTAAATCATGCTATTAATGCCATGAAACAGGAAGTTGTTTTAACTCAGGCAAGGAATGTCCAATCTGCCCCAAACGTCACACTTTTGATAAAAGTCCTGCCCTGAACACATCTACATGACAATTTTCAGTTATAGTAATAGCGCCACCTACTGTCAACAGGAAGTGACATCTACAATGTGATGCAGTACTAGCAACAAATTTAGATATACCATTGAGTTCCAAGCATGCTAGAAACATGCTAAAACATGCTAGCAACACTTATCTGAGTGAAAACACATTGTATAATCCCCATAATAAAGGACATTTTTGTAACTGTCATTGACATACTCCTCCTCTATTTACCTACATAAATGCACATTCCCCTCCGTGCTCTGTCTTCCTAAAGCCACTGGGTGGCGGTGGCACGGGTGCGAGGGCCCTTTCATCGCTGCTTGCAGCTTTAATTAGGGCCCGAGCACCGATGGTGTGAGGACCCTCTTGGAATTGCTCTGTTTATTATTATTATTAGGGCCCGAGCACCGATGGTGTGAGGACCCTCTTGGAATTGCTCTGTTTATTATTATTATTATTATTCTTCTCCGCAATGAATCGCATTTTTGAGGGCCTAAACATGCACGAAAACTCACGAAAATTTGCACACGCGTCAGAACTGGCGAAAATTTACATCTGATATGCGTTTCAAAATTGGGCAGGCCAAAATGGCTCGATAGCGCCACCTATAAAGGTTCAACGGAGTGCGCCTCGCGTTACGTTTCACGTACGTGTACGAAATTCGGTACATACATGTAATGGCCCAATACCTACAAAAAAGTCTCTTGGAGCGTAGCCCTAAACACAACAGGAAGTCAGCCATTTTGAACTTCCTCTCAGATTTTTATGCAGTTTTTGCCATTTTCAGGCCTCGTACTTTAACGAACTCCTCCTACAGTTTTAATCTGATCATCTTCAAATTTGGTGAGTGTAATCTTAAGGCCTTTGCGACGTTAAATTGCGAAGATCTTGAGTTTTCGTCGAAGGGCGTGTCCTCGGCGGCCTGACAAATTTTGATGTTTCGCCATGAAACAGGAAGTTGCTGTAACTCAGGCAAACAATGTCCAATCTGCCCCAAACTTCACATGTTTGATAAGAGTTCTGTCCTGAACACATGTGCATGCTGATATTCAGTTACAGTCATAGCGCCACCTGCTGGCAACAGGAAGTGACATGTTTAACACTGTTGTGGACTCCTGATAACATATAAAAAAGTGCCAGCAAGTGTTAAACATGCTAACAACATACTTGAAACATGCTAAAACATGCTAGCAAGCACTTAGCTAAGTGCTAAAGCATGCTATTACTGCAATTCAATAGGAATTTGCTGTAACTCAGGTATGGAATGTCCAATCTGCCCCAAACTTCACACGTTTGATAAGAGTTCTGTCCTGAACACATGTCCATGCTCATATTCAGTTACAGTCATAGCGCCACCTGCTGGCAACAGGAAGTGACATGTTTAACACTTTTGTGGACTCCTAATAACATATAAAAAAGTGCCAGCAAGTGCTAAACATGCTATCAACATACTTGAAACATGCTAAAACATGCTAGCAAACACTTAGCTAAGTGCTAAAGCATGCTATTACTGCAATTAAATAGTAATTTGCTGTAACTTCGAACCCCGAAACCCCGAAACTTCACACATTTGATAAGAGTCCTACCCTGAACACATCTACATGAGAATATTCAGTTATAGTAATAGCGCCACCTACTGGCAACAGGAAGTGACATGTTTAACACTGTGATGCAGTACTAGCAACATATTAAATATGCCATTGAATTATAAACATGTTATAAACATGTTAAAACATGCTAGTAATTCTTAGCTAAGTGCTAAAACATGCTAATGAAATGAAACAGGAAGTTGTTGTTACTTAAGAAGACAATGTCCAAACTGCCCCAAACTTCACACATTTGATAAGAGTCCTGCCCTGAACACATCTACATTATAATTTTCAGCTATAGTAATAGCGCCACCTACTGGCAACAGGAAGTGACATGTTTAACAGTGTGATGCAGTACTGGCAACATAGTAAATATGCCATTGAGTTATAAACATGTTATAAACATGTTAAAACATGCTAGCAATTATTAGCTAAGTGCTAAAGCATGTTAATGAAATGAAACAGGAAGTTGTTGTTACTTAAGAAGACAATGTCCAATCTGCCCCAAACTTCACACATTTGATAAGAGTCCTGCCCTGAACACATCTACATTACAATTTTCAGCTATAGTAATAGCGCCACCTACTGGCAACAGGAAGTGACATGTTTAACAGTGTGATGCAGTACTGGCAACATAGTAAATATGCCATTGAGTTATAAACATGTTATAAACCTGTTAAAACATGCTAGCAATTCTTAGCTAAGTGCTAAAGCATGCTAATGAAATGAAACAGGAAGTTGTTGTTACTTAAGAAGGCAATGTCCAATCTGCCCCAAACTTCACACATTTGATAAGAGTCCTGGCCTGAACACATCTACATTACAATTTTCAGCTATAGTAATAGCGCCACCTACTGGCAACAGGAAGTGACATGTTTAACAGTGTGATGCAGTACTGGCAACATAGTAAATATGCCATTGAGTAAAAAACATGTTATAAACATGTTAAAACATGCTAGCAATTCTTAGCTAAGTGCTGAAGCATGCTAATGAAATGAAACAGGAAGTTGTTGTTACTTAAGAAGGCAATGTCCAATCTGCGCCAAACTTCACACATTTGATAAGAGTCCTGCCCTGAACACATCTACATGACAATATTCAGTTATAGTAATAGCGCCACCTACTGGCAACAGGAAGTGACATGTTTAACAGTGTGATGCAGTACTGGAAACATAGTAAATATGCCATTGAGTTATAAACATGTTATAAACATGTTAAACATGCTAGCAATTCTTAGCTAAGTGCTAAAGCATGCTAATGCTATGAAACAGGAAGTTGTTTTTACTTAAGAAGGCAAAGTTCAATCTGCCCCAAACTTCACATGTTTGATAAGAGTTCTGTCCTGAACACATCTACATGACAATATTCAGTTACAGTCATAGCGTCACCTGCTGGTAACAGGAAGTGACATGTTTAATAGCATGCTATTATACCCAAAATAAAGGACATTTTTGTAACTGACTTTAACATACTCCCACTATATTTATCTACTTAAATGCACATTGCCCACCGTGGTCTGTCTTCCTAAAGCCACCGGGTGGCGATGGCACGGGTGCGAGGGCCCTTTCAATGCTGCTTGCAGCTTTAATTAGGGCCCGAGCACCGATGGTGTGAGGACCCTCTTGGAATTGCTCTGTTTATTATTATTATTATTATTATTCTTCTTCTTCTCCGCAATGAATCGCATTTTTGAGGGCCTAAACATGCACGAAAACTCACGAAAATTTGCACACGCGTCAGAACTGGCGAAAATTTACATCTGATATGCGTTTCAAAATTGGGCGGGGCAAAATGGCTCGATAGCGCCACCTATAAAGGTTCAACGGAGTGCGCCTCGCGTTACGTTTCACGTACGTGTACGAAATTCGGTACATACATGTAATGGCCCAATACCTACAAAAAAGTCTCTTGGAGCGTAGCCCTTAACACAACAGGAAGTCAGCCATTTTGAACTTCCTCTCAGATTTTTGTGCAGTTTTTGCCATTTTCAGGCCTCGTACTTTAACGAACTCCTCCTACAGTTTTAATCTGATCATCTTCAAATTTGGTGAGTGTAATCTTAAGGCCTTTGCGACGTTAAATTGCGAAGATCTTGAGTTTTCGTCGAAGGGCGTGTCCTCGGCGGCCTGACAAATTTTGATGTTTCGCCATGAAACAGGAAGTTGCTGTAACTCAGGCAAACAATGTCCAATCTGCCCCAAACTTCACATGTTTGATAAGAGTTCTGTCCTGAACACATGTCCATGCTCATATTCAGTTACAGTCACAGCGCCACCTGCTGGCAACAGGAAGTGACATGTTTAACACTGTTGTGGACTCCTGATAACATATAAAAAAGTGCCAGCAAGTGTTAAACATGCTAACAACATACTTGAAACATGCTAAAACATGCTAGCAAGCACTTAGCTAAGTGCTAAAGCATGCTATTACTGCAATTCAATAGGAATTTGCTGTAACTCAGGTATGGAATGTCCAATCTGCCCCAAACTTCACCCGTTTGATAAGAGTTCTGTCCTGAACACATGTCCATGCTCATATTCAGTTACAGTCATAGCGCCACCTGCTGGCAACAGGAAGTGACATGTTTAACACTTTTGTGGACTCCTAATAACATGAAAAAGTGCCAGCAAGTGCTAAACATGCTAACAACATACTTGAAACATGCTAAAACATGCTAGCAAACACTTAGCTAAGTGCTAAAGCATGCTATTACTGCAATTAAATAGTAATTTGCTGTAACTTCGAACCCCGAAACCCCGAAACTTCACACATTTGATAAGAGTCCTGCCCTGAACACATCTACATGAGAATATTCAGTTATAGTAATAGCGCCACCTACTGGCAACAGGAAGTGACATGTTTAACACTGTGATGCAGTACTAGCAACATATTAAATATGCCATTGAATTATAAACATGTTATAATCATGTTAAAACATGCTAGTAATTCTTAGCTAAGTGCTAAAGCATGCTAATGAAATGAAACAGGAAGTTGTTCTTACTTAAGAAGACAATGCCCAAACTGCCCCAAACTTCACACATTTGATAAGAGTCCTGCCCTGAACACATCTACATTACAATTTTCAGCTATAGTAATAGCGCCACCTACTGGCAACAGGAAGTGACATGTTTAACAGTGTGATGCAGTACTGGCAACATAGTAAATATGCCATTGAGTTATAAACATGTTATAAACATGTTAAAACATGCTAGCAATTCTTAGCTAAGTGCTAAAGCATGCTAATGAAATGAAACAGGAAGTTGTTGTTACTTAAGAAGACAATGTCCAATCTGCCCCAAACTTCACACATTTGATAAGAGTCCTGCCCTAAACACATCTACATTACAATTTTCAGCTATAGTAATAGCGCCACCTACTGGCAACAGGAAGTGACATGTTTAACAGTGTGATGCAGTACTGGCAACATAGTAAATATGCCATTGAGTTATAAACATGTTATAAACATGTTAAAACATGCTAGCAATTCTTAGCTAAGTGCTAAAGCATGCTAATGAAATGAAACAGGAAGTTGTTGTTACTTAAGAAGGCAATGTCCAAACTGCCCCAAACTTCACACATTTGATAAGAGTCCTGCCCTGAACACATCTACATTACAATTTTCAGCTATAGTAATAGCGCCACCTACTGGCAACAGGAAGTGACATGTTTAACAGTGTGATGCAGTACTGGCAACATAGTAAATATGCCATTGAGTTATAAACATGTTATAAACATGTTAAAACATGCTAGCAATTCTTAGCTAAGTGCTAAAGCATGCTAATGCTATGAAACAGGAAGTTGTTTTTACTTAAGAAGGCAAAGTTCAATCTGCCCCAAACTTCACATGTTTGATAAGAGTTCTGTCCTGAACACATGTGCATGCTCATATTCAGTTACAGTCATAGCGCCACCTGCTGGCAACAGGAAGTGACATGTTTAACACTGTTGTGGACTCCTGATAACATATAAAAAAGTGCCAGCAAGTGTTAAACATGCTAACAACATACTTGAAACATCCTAAAACATGCTAGCAAGCACTTAGCTAAGTGCTAAAGCATGCTATTACTGCAATTCAATAGTAATTTGCTGTAACTCAGGCATGGAATGTCCAATCTGCCCCAAACTTCACACATTTGATAAGGGTCCTGCCCTGAACACATCTACATGAGAATATTCAGTTATAGTAATAGCGCCACCTACTGGCAACACGAAGTGACATGTTTAACACTGTAATGCAGTACTAGCAACATATTAAATATGCCATTGAATTATAAACATGTTATAAACATGTTAAAACATGCTAGCAATTCTTAGCTAAGTGCTAAAGCATGCTAATGAAATGAAACAGGAAGTTGTTGTTACTTAAGAAGGCAATGTCCAATCTGCCCCAAACTTCACACATTTGATAAGAGTCCTGCCCTGAACACATCTACATTACAATTTTCAGCTATAGTAATAGCGCCACCTACTGGCAACAGGAAGTGACATGTTTAACAGTGTGATGCAGTACTGGCAACATAGTAAATATGCCATTGAGTTATAAACATGTTATAAACATGTTAAAACATGCTAGCAATTCTTAGCTAAGTGCTAAAGCATGCTAATGAAATGAAACAGGAAGTTGTTGTTACTTAAGAAGACAATGTCCAATCTGCCCCAAACTTCACACATTTGATAAGAGTCCTGCCCTAAACACATCTACATTACAATTTTCAGCTATAGTAATAGCGCCACCTACTGGCAACAGGAAGTGACATGTTTAACACTGTGATGCAGTCCTAGCAACATACTAAAATATGACAACAACTGCTAAACATGCTACAAACAGGTTAAGATAAGGTAGCAACACTTAGCTTAGTGTTAATTGATGCCACAAAACACGAAGTTGTTGTAACTCAAACATGCCATTCCTAATCTTCATCAAACTTAAAGGTACACCATGTAAGCATTTTGTAGTAAAATATCCAAAAACCACTATGCCAGTCTTATTTATATATTTTTAGATGATTACTTACAATATCCCATATGTTTCCAGTTATTTGTAAATCATGAAAAAATAGTACTTTTAACCAAGGAAACGGGCTGTGTGAGCAGGTGTGA